>VZRE01007563.1:6637-16788 GCA_013396775.1 Cephalopterus ornatus | reverse complement strand
TTTTTTAGGGGAAATGAAGGCCTCTATTTATGGTTACAAAAATGCCCTGATGCCATTAACAGTTCTGCATCTCCCAGGAACGGGAGAGGCCCTGATTTGGCGACGATCCACTTCATCCTCAGCTGAAAGGTCTAACAAAGCAATTGTTTGTGCCAGTGATGGACTGAAAACCAGTCCAAGAACATCACCCAGCTTTACGTGGCCCGAAGGATTTATCTGGAGCAAGGTATGTACATCCAGCACCCATGCCTGAATAGACTTGTTAGCAGTGCTTTGATTTAAATCCCCTCTGCTCTGTAAGATTCAACAGCTCTTTCCGAAAACACCTACCTTATTTTTCTCCACCATTGCTGCCAGCTGGTAGCAGACTTTGCCAGCATAATGTGAAATGATGAAGTTGGGCTTCTTACTAAACCTGTCTCGACTTAAACACTGATTACTAGACAGGGCTTTCTCAATCCGAGTCTGGAACAGGTCGGTGTTGGAGGGTCTGTTCAGGCGACACTCCTGCAAACGAGACGGGATTGCAGCATCTTTTCCCTGTCCCGAAGAACTGACTCCAAAGGCTAAACCGCTTTAATTTAAAGTCACAGCCATTTTGCTTTTACAGCATGCAAGCCCTGAAGTATTGGGGGGGGTGGGGAGGATGGGAAGTAACTGGGGGCTTCATATTTGAATCAGAACATCCAGGATCAGAGCTAAAAAGATACTCAGAATATGAAGGAGCAGTGTCATGATTACTCTGAAAACGGAGCTCTGCAGAAATTGTACAGCTGACAAGTTTTCTGCTAATGTAGTGTTCATGTTTTCTTTGGTGGTGTGGGACAAAGGCAGGAAACTAGGCCCAAAAAAATCAGGGTTTAGATCACACTTACCTCATTCAGCAAGGAAAAAATGCTGAGAGGGTTTCCCTCTATGAGATCGAGGCAGTGCTGGTTATCCTGGTAGTTTATGAATGACCACTGCAGGCCTTCAGCTGCATATTCTTCCTGAGGGAAGAGGGAAAGGATTATCCTGCAGCAGAGGGCACCAGAGCCTGGAACTCTGTGTCTTGTGCAGTTGATGCAGTTAATGTCTAATGAGTTAATCCCAGCTCAGCTGCTCATCCAAAGCTCGAGTTTAAGAGAAGCTGAGAAAAAGAAAAACCAAATGAGGATATTCTTGCCCAGGCAGCTTTGAGTGTGGATCAGATCCTGCTGGAACAATTTGTCTGAGTATTTGGGAACCTCACAGATTTATCAGAGTGAGCTGCAAGGCTGATTTAGAGAGTAAACAGAGGCTACAGTCACACAAAGCCTGTCCTGGCCGTGCTGAGATTTGCCCTGAAGGGCAAGGAACATGCAGAACTCCTTCTTTAGACTGGGACACGGCCCCAGACCAACCACTGTGTGCCAGGCTTTACTTACTGGGCTCCTTTTAAAGCCTGATCCAAGAGGAAGCACAGAAAGATATTAGCTGAAATAATCTGTACAACATTGATGCTGAATTACAGGACAGACTGTCAGGAGTGTTTAACAAGCTCAAGCTCTGGGCAGTTATTTTAAAAGTCTCCTGCCAAAAGCTTGCTCAGCACAGCCACTAATGGCATTTAAGTGGTTTGGGCCCCAGCCAGAGGCAGAGGTAAGAGGGCAGGCAGTGACTGGGAGGGGAGCAGTAAACAGAGGTCATGGAGCAGTTTCAAGGCAAGTAATTGTGTGCTTGAACTTGGTTTCCATCTTCACTGACCATTAACCCCTGGCACACTGGCGAGGGCAGGCAGGGGAAAAAAAGCCTGGGAATGTGAAAGCACAAACTGTAGTCAAAGAAACACTTATCTCCTGAGCAAGTTGACAAAGCCATGCTGGGAGTCAGGAGGTGCCAGTGTGCTGCTGCCATAAAGAAAATAATTTCCCGGATTGCAGTTACTGGCAAAGAGCAATGTGGTCATGGAGCTGCCCTCTGGGGGAACTGGGGCAGCCCTGGAAGGGACTCTGTGCCCCCCAGGGCACTCGTGAGTACTGGAATTAGCAGTGTGTGACCAGTGAGGCGAGGGACTGCAGAGGATTCAGTGTGCTGCAAATACCTCCCCTAGTGTGAAACAACACAATTTGTGAGCATTCTTAATAAGACCCAAAAGCTGATGCACACAGGGGTTTGGTTTTACAGGTTCATGGAGCTGCTCCCCTGCAGCTGGAGGTCTCCACAGGTACCACGTTGGTGTTGGGGTTACAACAGGGTTCTGTTGGGCTCTGCCTTCCCACTAAGCTCAGTCTGGGAGCCCCCCACCCATTTAGGGACTCTGTGCTTGGTGAAGAGAATTAATGTGGCTGTAAGCAGCAGCTTCCAAGAGAATCTCTAGGCTGCACTTACCTCAATAATTTGGTTTTAAGCATTCAGCTCTTTGAGGAAAAGCAAACAGTTTAACAGACACAGAGCCAGTGGAGCTGGATAACAGGGAACAGATTTCCAGTCCCCAAGACAGAAAGCTGTGTCATTCCACCAACTGCCCCACACTCTCCTCTTTAAAAAGCCACTGTTACACCCTACTGGTTTCTGTGGCATTACTGGCTGACTGAAGGTTGCAATCTGACCAGAGGCACAGAAATACAATTGAAATGACAAAAGATGCTGGTTTAAAATCAGATTTTTTTCCTCTCTTAGCGGGGTCTCACCTGCTGTGCCTTCAGGTAGTGTGCTACAAAGTGCTGCTGCAGTTTCTCGTTGGCATAGTTAATACAGAGCTGTTCCAAGTTGTTTTCAGGGAAGGCTTCAAAACCATAAACATCCAACAGGCCTGGAAGGAACGTGGGAAGACAGCAAGCTTCAGGCTAGGGGTAGCTTGAAGGACTTTCAGTTAAACCGGGGTGGAATATGGAATATCCATACCTATGAAGCTGGTCCACACCGATGGATCTGCATAGATGCTTTCATTGATGACCAGAACGAGCCATTCAAACAATCTGCAATGACAGTGGGATTAGTTGGAGGCTGCCTGCAGGGCACTGTTCTTTTCCTGCTGTTCCCACCAGCGTCACTTGGAAGGAACAGAAATCTCTGGCATGAAACAGCAGCACTCTGAAGGATTCTCTGTCAGTGGACAGCAGAAGGAAGGTGTGTTGAGAGGGGGAGGGAGGGTTACAGTTATGGAATCCAAGCAGAAAGCCAGGGGAAGTAAATCCCTCTGTCCTCCCTCTTCCCTCACAAAAGCCCCATGGATTGGCAGGTCCCTACCTGGCGTAGATGACTTTGGCCAGGCCGTCCCTCCTGGTCTCACACTCAGCCCTGGAGCAGGCCTTCTTGAACACTTGCTGCTGTTTCCCAGCAGTTATTGTGCGAATTCTTAATGATTCCAGCAGTTCCTCCACAGGGATCTTCAGCAGATCTCCAGTGCTCTTCACAAAACCTTGTTCAGGAGAACAAACATTGCCAGGTTACCTGGATGCACGTCCTTTAAGCTATGGAAGGTCTGTAGCGTAGGAAGATGACACTTCCATGAGCTCACCAACTTTAATGTGGATTTTGGATCTTTTCACCCAAACTTGGCAGCAAGTTTTGCAAGACCAGACTCTTAATTTGGATGTAGAGTTCCCCTGGAATTGCAGGTACTCTATTTAAAATGAACCAATACCAAGCCATTCTGAAGTTTGCCACACTGAAGTTGGCATTTGATAGAGTCTCTCTAGTCTTTGTTACTTGTTCATCTTTTTTGAGCAGAGACCATGAAATCCGGGTAGACAAATCATTCATGGCCAGAAAAAAAAACAGGGAGAAAACAAAAAATGTAGAAGAATGAGTATTTGCTAACAAAGCATTTAAGATCTTGCTAAACTGAGCTGTACGAAAAACGATTCATTATTAAATAATGTGAATTCAGGGCTTGTGGAATCATAGTAGGAAACTTCACTGTTCAGGACAGTTTTGGTTCTGAAGGAAAAGTGGACCCACGAGCCTCCTAAAGACATGCAGAACCACCTACATTTATGCTGCAATCTAACAGATTATCTGCTACTCAGTTTAAGTCTTTATCATGAAAACTTCAAAGCTTTCATGTTAAAAGCCCTGCTCTCCGCTCCGGGTCAGATCTCTGCAAAGCCTCGTGATGTCAGGGTAAGATTGCAATCAGGAGCCACAGTTCTGCCAATAATCCTGCTGAAATGACTGACTGATGCTGAAGTTGCCTTGACCTGTCACCGAAGGATATTATCTCTCAGAGCAGGGGAGCATTAGAGATTTGTTTACTCACAAAAACAAGCTTAAATTTTGGTTTGCTCAAGACCTTGATAGTCTGTATCAGCGGAAGGGTGCAGTAATCCTTTCCATCAGGTACCTGCACTGAGATAACAGGACTCCCTGGAGCACGGCTGTTGCCTCACCTTTGGTTTCGCCTTCCAGTTCACAAGGCTGAGATTCATCCACTGGATTAGAGAACTGGACGTTCCCCAGGTGGAGGAGGCCTGATAATACCTGAAACATAATCAATAACGGAGGTTTTTAAAACAGCTCCCCTCCAAGGCAGTGTCCTCTGAGCCTTCCTTTAGCCCCAGCAACGGGACAAGTCAAAACATTTCTGCACCAAAAGAAGCAAACAGATTCCAAGGTTCTGCATGAATCCCTAATGCTGCAATTCCTGAAGGAAAACTGCAGTTCACAGGTGGAGGCTTTTAGTCAAGACCTAAGATTTGGCTGTGCAACCTGATGTGTTGCTGCAGGAGCACCAGCCAGCCCGTGCTCTGCACTGACACGGATTTCCCGCGGCAGGAGGACACTCCAAACCCCCTGAGCAGCCTCGTGGTGTCCCCGCTCTGTACCTTACCTTGAAAATATTGCTCTGCGTGGAGCGGTCGATGCCCAGGTGACACATGGCAGCTCTGGTCACCTCGAAGCTGTCCTCTGCAAAGCCAGACAAGGGCTGGTTACAACAAAGCCATGCACACAAACACAGGCAAGCAGGACACTGCACCGCTGGAATTGTCGCAGGACAAGGGAGCCAGGTGCTGTTTGGGTAAATCCAACACTGGAGAACCCAGTCCCTGGCTCAGTGCTGCCTCTGTGGCTCTCCAGTGAGGCAGCAGGTGCTGAAGCACATCCGAAAACAAGACAGTTTCAAAACACAGCCCCAGAGATGCAAATTCACCAGCCAGAAGCAACTGCTTTAGGTCAGGTTGAGTTTTAAGACTTAACAGTGCAAACAGAAACTTCAAAAGAACCCCCCTCATGCAGGTGGCCCTGGGTCACGGGGTTGAACAGGACATATTTTTGCCTGCCTTCCTGTAAAGTTCCAGCTGTTATTAACGGACAGTGAAACTCATCTTTACCATCCAAGTTTCTTTCAGAATTTGGCAGCCAGCGGTACTCAGCCCCTTCTGGAAGGTTCCACTCCAGCCTCTCCTCTGCAGTAGCACCTTTCGTGATCTGGAGGCAGAAAACCAGGTAAAGATTGAATTGTGCCTTTGGTATTTACAGCTCACAGACAAGCAAGAATAACATGCTGGGAGGGTGATTCAATTTGGGAGCCTGGCAGACAGGGAGGCTGTTAATTATTAAAAGTTGCAACTGTGCTAAATCTGGTGATTTCATCCCACTGTTCGTCAGAAATATGCAGCAAAATTAACTGAAGGCAAACCTGATAAAAAATATGGAAGTTTCTTTCATTGGGGGCCTGATAGGCAACTCTGGTCTTCTCCAAAAGGAAAGTCTGAATGGAAGCACTACTCAGATGGTGGAATCTAGAGGGGGAGAAAGAGCAAAGATTTCAACAAAACCTCTTCACAGAATCCAACAGGTGCTGTGTTTTGTGACACCAACTGACTGTGAATGCTTTGCAGTTCACCTTCAGTTTTGTGCAAGCCTGATTTCATATTTCATTCAGAGTTCTTAACTGCATCTCTGTTTCAGAGATCAGGGTGAGAGCTTGCAGAAACAAGAAGGGAAATGATAACAGTGTAAGCTGCCAGCAAAGCAAAATACGCTCTAAAGGCAGATCAAATATTCTGTGGCAGACTTCAGCAATAGGCTTGTGAAGGTTTAAAGGAACAAGACGATGGGTAAGGGGTTTACAGAGTGACTGTTACCTGTCTAGCTGGAGCTGGATGTACTTGCCAAAGCGGCTGCTGTTGTTATTCCGCAGGGTGCACGCGTTGCCTGTGGAATTGCCAGGGACAGAATAATCAGAGTGGTTCCACTCTCCCATGTAGGACATACAGATAGCAGAGGGTGATTTGGTCCTGTATTTTGAGAGTTTACTTTTAAGGAGAGGACCAAGACATAGCTTAGATTTGTGTATTAACAAAGAAAATTCCCACAGTGGCCATTACTGCTTTTTGCTGTGAAAAAAAGCCTCATTTACCAAATGCTTCCATGACAGGGTTGGAGTCCAACACTCTCCTCTCTATCCTCTCCACAGTTTCACTGCCTTTTGGGGAGATAACTGAAGCAGCGACAGAGGCATAGAACTTCATAAGGCAGCGAGAGGTCCAGGTCTGCAAGAGAGAGGCTTGACAACAGGGCGCTGTTTTTCCCGCGCTGTTGGTTGTGTCAGTCAGCGAGCGGTGCTGGCTGCTGGAAACACAGCCTGCAGCTGGGGGTGAGCCCAAAGAGAGTAACTGTGTCAGGCTGATAGCTCTGCTTCACAGGGAACTCTGTGCCACAGACACACATGGAAACGCTGCTGGAGTGGGAGTGCTTTGCTGAATGGCAGTTCCATTGAGATGTCACCATCTGGAAAGCTCAGCCAGAATTAACAGTGTCTTCAGATTAAGGGAATATAAATGGATTTTGAGTCATTAGCACCCAGCAAATCATTTTGTTCTCAGGCTGTAAAAATACCCTCAGTGTTGTCCTGAACAGGGACGGGCCATCACAGCAGGGCTCAGGACAGGCTCTGAACTCTCTGCTCCACCTAAGTCTCCACACGGGGTTTGCTGAGACCCACACGAGCTCCCGGACACACCAGGCCTGGGGCATCAACTCGGGTGCAGTTCCTGTTGAAAGATTCAAACCCAGCCCTCCCAGAAATGACAGAAGTCACCTGAAGAGCAGCTATATTAAGCAGAGTGTGTTTAACTGCAGCAATCACTTAATGCTTCACACGTATTTCAAGAGAGTCACACTGGAGCAGACTGGCTACGTGCTCCATCAGAGGGGGTTTTAATTCATCTCTGCCCCTTCACTGCAATACTCTGCACTGCAAATCCCTGGCAGATCTCAAAACTTAAAGAGCAATGCCATAAAAAAGAAATTTTCTTACCTTGCCAGCACCACTTTCTCCACTCACTATGATGGACTGGTTCACGGGTTCCATCTGGTTTTGGACGTTTCTGTAGGTTTGCTCAGCCACTGCAAAGATGTGAGGTTTTAAATCCTGGCAGTGAAAGAGAATATTCATATTTAAGAGAACAGTAATTGCACAGTTCAACAGCAATGGATAGTAAAGGTCATCTCATATTTACCTGACAACAGTACTGCTCTTTTCACAGAACTAATATTTCACTAGAAATGGGTTTAAGCTTTTAGGAGTATTTTGCTCACACAGATTTTGAGGAGCTTGATGTCTGGGTTCTGCAGAAGGACAGTTATTTCAAAGACAAGCATTACCTGAGGACGAAGTGCAACATGGTACTTTCTCATGAGCTCAGGGGAATAGAGGCAGGAGAAAGGCTGGAATGGATTTAAAGCCACGAGGCTGCAGCCAGCATTTGTGTAAAACAAGTTGACTCTGTATCTTGCTTGAAGACATTTCAGAACTGAAAAACACACCTTCTGTCAGCACCTTTTGCAAAGTGTGTTTGATTCATCCTGAGCCTGTTTGGAACACAAATCCTCAGGTATGTTACCTACCAGGTTTAACAGAGAATGAGGTGACCAAGAGAGAGACGGGGGTCTAACGTACATAACAATGTCTTCAAGAGTTGTCCTTATTTGTCAAATCTTAAGGGATCTGCTATTCCATTCAATAAATCCAGTTTTGGTTTTTTTTCCACACAGTCCTAGAGGGCAAACCTGTTCCCTTGCAGAACGAACAGTCAAGAACTCCCCACCTCTGCTAGGAGCAGGCCTTAGCTTCTTCTAGCAGCGTCATCTTTAAAAGTTGAGGGAGGAATTTACTTTTTAAGACCAATTTCATGGCTGTATTTGGAATCTAAGTTAGAGCTCGTTTTCTGATGTGTTCAGGTCACACCAAACTGCAAATGCCAAGGTGCTGCAGGAGTCCTGCCATAGTGGGAACTCACACCTGGCTGCCTGAACCCACGGCACCCATGTGAGCTCTGCATGCAGAGCGTGCTAAGTGTGGCTTTCAAAGGCTCAGAACAGGCTTTAACAGGCTTTGGATCTTTAACTGCTGTGTTCACGGCAGTATTAATGCAATGAGAGCAGGAACTACCCCAGGTCAGCAGCCAGGGACAGTGATTCCTCAGGAGATCCTCCCCTGGCTGCTCCTACCTGTCGTAGTTGTCACTGGATTAACTTTCGTGAGGTCATCAAAAAGGTGCAGTTTCTCTTCGTCACTGAGGAAGGCTCTAACTTCTTCTTCAAATGATTCATTGAGGTCATTCTGGATGAGAGAATCTCCTTTTTGGCCGTTTTCCTGGAGGGGGAGTCAGATCAGCACCAGTCAAAGGCTGAATCCAGCTGGACTTTCACCTCATCCACTATTCCAGCTCTTCTACTGCTCCCATGTCCAACTGTGGACCAACACAACTGCAGTTTTCCTGGCAGAGACTTTCATTTTCAGAGCACAGGGTGCACACACCACAGCCAGGGGAGAGAAATGGTGGTGCTGGAAGAGCTGGCCTGCATTAGCTGAAGATTTGTCCCCCTTGAATCACTGAAAGTGTTCAAATCTTTGCCTCTGGGCTCCCGTGCCCTTGACAATATTTGGCTGGAAGGACACACTTATTGTACAAACATAATGGAAAACTGAAGGAGAGATTCCAGGTCCTGTTTGTCATTTCCAGGGAAAGGAGAGGTTAGATAAGAAAGTGAAGAAGGGAATAAATACCTTTAAGGATGTGCTTGGTACCTGCATTAACCCCTGCCCTGCTAAAGCCAAGGGCACAACAAAGATCCCTGCCTGCTGTTGGTAGCACAGCTCAAACCCAGGGTAAATAGGTCCACTCAATTCATGAAGTAGGGGTGAATATTTATTAGTAGTTACCTAATCTTGACCGCATGGAAATAAGCCAAGAATTCTTTCCTGGCAGTAAAATTTAATTAGCACACACAATTCCTGGTTTTCTCTTTACCTGCTTTGGCATCTTGTCCAGGCCTGTGGGTGGGAACACTGGAGAGGACCTTGACTTTAGGGTACTTCATTCAAATCAGACTGAAGGATGCTTAGATAAGAAAAAATAAAAAGGCATTTAGAACCAAATAACTCTGGACATGTCGTTCTCCAGAGGCAAAGCCCAAAGGCCTCAGACAGAATTACTGATCCCAGTGGGACCAAGCAAGATTTGGAAGCCTACCCAGACTATCAGAGTGACGGTCACATGTTCTGCTGCCCCTGCAAATAAAGCTGATTTGGAGAGAATAATGAATCTTCCCTTACATCAGGAATAAAATGCTTTGTTTCTCTTGAATTAATAAAGCAAGGCTTCTGGGCAAGAAATTGCAACTCTTTGTTAAATGCCTCCTGTTTTGGACAAACAGGAAAGATTTGTGGTCTGACGACATTGGAGGAGCCAGTGCCTTTGGAAAGGCTGTGACTCAGAGAAGTTTGTACTGCAGCAGAAATGAGATAGGCTGCTGTCCCCTTCCTGCTTCCTCTGGAAAACTGTGGAGCCAACCCAAGGTGAGTCAAGCCCTTCAGATTTCTGCGGTAAACACAGAGATTCCAGTCACAGAGGCAGGAAGAATTCTGTCCTTCCAGCAGCCGAAACTGCCATTACTTCCACTCTATTCTTCTAATCCTATTTCTAAATCTATTC
Organism: Cephalopterus ornatus; assembly: GCA_013396775.1. Taxonomy (NCBI): domain Eukaryota; kingdom Metazoa; phylum Chordata; class Aves; order Passeriformes; family Cotingidae; genus Cephalopterus; species Cephalopterus ornatus. The sequence continues at coordinate 6,883 of VZRE01007563.1, read as the reverse complement.
TAATTTTAATTCCGCTCCAATTCTATTCTATTACAGTCTATTTTTAATTATATTCTATTCCGATGCTACTACATAATATTCTATTTTAATTCTATTCTAATAGACAATATCATATTCTAATTCTATTTATATATTCTATTCTATTCTCTATTCCTCTTCCACTCCTTATTCCGTTCTTACCTGGCATGAAAACACCACTGAGCGCCAGGTCCGGCCCCTGAGCTGATGCTCGCGACCCCCATCCCC
>VZRE01007562.1:24352-42611 GCA_013396775.1 Cephalopterus ornatus | reverse complement strand
GCCCGTGACCCTATTTAAGGGTTGCTATAACCACGTGGTGAGTTTTCCTGCATTTTGTGTTTGTAAAATTATTTTAATTCATTTTATTAAAAATAAAAATATTATTTTGGTAGAAAACAGGTTATGTCTCAAAATTGATAGAATATGTTGAGAAATGTGCAAGAACATTTGGTCAAAGAGGGGATTACACTCCCTAAGAAACCAGGATTCTGTCTGATCATTTTTCAGAGCAGTCCTTCTTTGAGAGTGCCCTGGACTGTTCTGCACTTTGTTTATGATTTGACCAAAGCTACCTGCAAACTAATTAGATGTAGTTCTTCACTGCTGGTATAGTACCATGCACCAGCTGTCTCCTCTGTCAAGTCTCAGATGTTTTATTTGGGCTCACCATAAACCTAGAAAAATATTTTTTCTAGAATAAAAGCAAGTTTCTTTATATATTTGTAATGGATAAATAGTGAATGTAACAGACAGGAGGCTGAGTGACCACAAATGTAGCAGGGAATTTGAATTTAACTCATATTACACTTTGATGCTCATACTGTGCAAGCATTCATGCTGTTAAGATATGTGATGGCCCAAAATCGCCCACATTTTTCTGAGAAATAGAAAGAGCATTAACTGCTTAGTTACATGCCTGTGAGACTTCTCCAAAATGCTTCTATTATAGAGCTACACTCAAATAGTGTTAGGATCTTCTCACTCATTGAGTAATCGATTGATTGCTGCTGAGGTAAGGATGTGGCAGCATTGTACAGCACCTGTTTGTTCTTGAACAACTCATAATTCTCACCACAATCTGTGAAGTGTTTAGGTCCATGCTTAGTTTGCATTATGCTGTCCCCATTCCTCAGGAGTGTTGATGTACTTTCTGCATGCTGGCAAAAGCAAAGCTGTATCATTATTGTGTCTTTCAATTTTGAAATTACCTTCTACCTGATATTGTTTTAAGATTGAGTCTGGTCAGCAACACCATGCACATCTCTTGTTTCTAGATTTTCAGTAACCACGGTTTCTGAAATTTATACAATGATAATCTTTTTTTCATTTTCTTACTTTCAGAGTCTTTGTAAGTGTGTGTGTGGGGGGGGGCATGAGCATGGGGATTGTAACATTATTTAATTAATCTATTTTCTTAATGCCAGTTTCTTATATTTTCAATGATTTAAAGAAGTTATATTGATGGTTGTGTAAATGACAGCAATAATAATGGAAATAAGGATAATTTCTGCAATTCAGAAGCAAAATTTTCTGAGTTCAGCCATTCCAATAGGATTTTATTTGCATGCAAAGTAGCTGTAGCAAATAGACCCATTCTAACTTTGAAAATGACCAGGAAATGAAGTAGATAGAGCTCTGAGAATCTGATTTCAGCTTTTATATTTTAAAATAAACTAAGATATGGACAAATATTAGCTTCATAAACCTATTACTAATATTTAAGTGCAAACTCCTGGCATATATTTACTTATAGATGAAGAAGAAGTGAGGTAAAAGAAAATATTACATTTCTGTATAATTAAATGCGCACACACAAATAAATATACCTACACATATAAATATACATATATAGAGACCTTTAAAACTTCTTCCCATCCCTCAAATATGTATGCAAGGGTGTTTATTTTTCTTTACGTTCTAAAAAGTGTGAGTCTTCTAAAACTACCTTTGGAATCTCTCTATGTGAAGACTAACTAGCTTTAGAATGATCCTTACATGCTATACATCGTTATTAAATAATTATATTTTAGCTGACCTTTGAAATCAATGACACCATTGGTTGTAAAGCAATAAAAACAAATTTGGGCTTCACACAAATCTGGAGATGAACAGTCCCTGTCACAGAATCACAGAATGGTTAATGTTGGAGGGGACTACTGGTGAGGTCATCTCATCCCAATTCAAGCAGTCATTCTAGAGAACATTGCACAGGATTGCATCTGGATGGTTCTTGAATATCTCCACTGAGCCTCTCTATGCAATCTGTTCCAGTTCAGTTACATGCAAAGAAAAGAATTTCTTCCTCACATTCATGTGGATCTTCTTGTGCATCAGCTTCTACCCACTGCCTCTTGTCCTATTGCTTGACAGCACTGAGAGCAGCCTGACTTCATCTTTTTGACACCCTCCCTTCAGATACTTGCAGACACTGAGGAGGTCCCCTCTCAATCTTCTTTTCTCAAGGCTGAACAGGCCTAATTCTCAGGCTCAGCTCATAAGAGAGATGCTCCAGTCCCCCAGTCACCTTTGTTGCCCTCCACTGGACCCAGTAGTCCAGGAGCTGCATGTCTCTTGTCCTGAGGAGCTCAGAACTGGACACAGTACTCCTGATGCAGTCTCACCAGATCCCCTTTTTGTTACTGTCAAAACCAAAAGTATGTTAGCTGGAATTTAGAGCATTAATCTTGCTTCATATCACTTGACTTCAAATTTTAATGAAGTTAATGAGAGTTGGGGATATTCAGTACTTTGTAGGAATTGTTAGGCAGCTCGTGGGAATGTGTTCTTTGTTAATTACATATTCTTTGAACTTCAGAATTCAAAACTCGGGTCTCCCATCTTGTAAACATTTATGCATGAGAATAGTTTCTCACATGTACACAGCTTAACTAAAGTCAGTGGAACTATACCAGTATCAGAGAGTTTGGTTTCCACCAGTGTAGACCTTTAGACAAAGGTTCTGATACTCAAAGAAAAGTTTACTCTTGTTATTTTACCAATGTCATAGCAATTTCTTGAAATGCTTTTGTGAAATTAAAATTAAAAGGGTGCATTAAAGGTAGAGTAAAAATTTTGGCAATATGCATGCAAATTTTATTTGCATTACTGAATTAAATCCCCTCTTCCCCCTGCACCCTCCTTCCTTTCCCATTTTGGATGAGGATTGTCTTTTAAGACTGTCTGACAAGAATAGTCAGTCTTGTGGAAAAACAGGCTTTCAGAAGGAAGGCTCAAGGGAAGAACTGGGTGTGGAAAATGAGGCCACCAGAGCCCAGAGCACTTGGCTAAAGTGTTCTGTATCTTTTTAGGTAGCCATTTTCTCTTTTAAAGCTTTCAAGTTTTAATTGTTACCTTATGGGATATAGTCAGAAATTGGTTAAAAAAACCCAACCAAACCCAAACCAAAAAAAGGGCGTACAATAATCGCAAATGAAATGCATTGAATTTAAAAATGGATTCCCACTACCAACTTCCTCTAAGACTTAAGGGAGCTGCAACACTATAATTATTATTTACTGTTTAAGTTAAGGAATAAAAATGCTGCTGTTAAGAGATGCTTTAAAATTTAGTTTTGGGACACAACCTAAGCTCACTGGTGGGGTAAATACATGATGGAAATATTCAAGATGTCCAATGACACACTGCAATGTTTAAGCCTGCTGCAGGTCTCAGTGAGACCAGGGAAGTGTATGCACTGTTTAGATCCGAGCTCCTCCCAGCAGCCATCCTGTGTACTTTAAGCAACTCCTGCTATTTACCAGGAAAGGTGTGATTTGTACCTATGGAATATTTGAAAACAAGGTAAATCAGGAATCAACTCACAATTTGATTTACAACCAAAGGCAGACCAGGGAATAAAAGGGCTCATGGCAAATTCCAAAACAGCAATAAGAATGATAGGTGTTCAACCACATTATTTTGGTGCACTGGGTTTCCTAGATTGCAGTCTAAAAATCCTTGCAGATTTTCTTTATTTTCCCTGGGGAAAACTATGTGCCCTAAAGTGAGCTCCAAACCAGCCCAAAAAACAGTGATCCAGAGAAATTCACAGCTCTGTTGAAGAAGGCAGCTTCCTGAGGGGGACAAAGAGATAAGAAAGTGGTTGTCATGCACCTTGCCATGGGCATGAGGCTTCTGACTCCCGGCCTCCAGGTGACGTGTCCAGGCTCTCACTGTCCACAGACCAGGAAGATAATTCTGAAGACAAATTCAAGTCCCTTTTCTCTCAAAAAGTGAGAAATTACTTTTCTTTCTTTTACATTATCACTACCTAGATATGTCCTTTTTCTTTAAAATCTTAGGAAGTCTATATACAATGTGGAAGACTGACATTTTTTCTTCTGTGAAAGATGTCTCAAAAAATTTAAGATGACCACAGTGAAGAGTTATACCTGGGATACTTTTGCCATTATTAGGGGAAAAGAGGGGGTATATATATATCCTTGTACCTTCTGTTTAGATTGTTTCAGCACATAGAATATAAATATAAACATACTTGGTGAGATACTATCACAAAAAGAAAATATATCATCCAGAGGGTAAAGCATGATACAAAGTAATTCAAAGATAAGCTTGATGGCTTTTTTTTTTTTATCAGTAATTGCTTTATTTGCCACTTTCACATATAGTCCTTGGTCATTTCCACTGAATTTTATTTAGATTGCATGTTATTCATATTAAATAATTTAATGACAACTAATTATTATTCATAATGTTTATGCAGAAGTCTAATAAAAACCTGTTAAATTTTATTTTTTATCTTATATTTATGGAGTGTATTATAGAATGTACACATTATTTCAATGGCATTTCACATAGTTTTAGTGCTGATACACATGAACATGTTAGATTTACAGTGTAATGGAAAGTGACATATCTGAATCAAAAGTAAAATTTTAAAGCATGCAAAAGAAAAATTAGGTAAAAAGAATATTTCTAATGAAAAGCAGTGAGTACTCAGTGAAGGTGGCACAGGTGTGTAAGACATTCTCTCTTTCTCGTATTTCAGTTATTTCAAAATACACTATAATACTACATCTTTGAAGTTACTTTTGCAACTGTAAATAGATGAATTCACAATCTTTCTTCAGTCTTATTCTGTTCTTCTTCCAAAATTTTGGTTTTGAATAAACTGGACTTCACCACACTTTAACAGTGTAGCCCAGAGTCCATGGACAGACTTTGTGGTGGATCTCAGCTGTTTATGTTCCTAATTGTCCAGATTGGGGACTAGCCCATAATGCAGAATGTCTTTCTACTAGCTCATTTGTCAAGTTTGGGTTTGGTTTTTTCCTTGGGTTTTTTTAGCTTTTTTTTTTTCCCCCCCCCCCATCCCCCCAGAAAATCAAACCTCTCAAGAGAGTTAGGCTGTATAAAACCCAGATTTCATCTCGACATAGTGATGAGATTGACCTGGAGTATAAACTTGGACCAAGTGTCTGAGTAGCACTGTAAAGTTTAAACAGAGCCTGTGGGAGTCCATAAATGGCCATGTAGTCTTTATTGAGGTCACTAAACACTGAAGGGAGAGCTAAAATGGGGTGATTGTGTCTGAGTAGCAAAAACAATTTAAATTTCCTGGGAGACACTTCAAATATTCTAATTTAGCAACTATCTGCTCCTTCAGAATGATGTGGATACTTAGACAGAGAAAATAGACCCATGAAAGCTGTTAACTGATTACCTTAATACATATAGATATAAAACTAGCTGTAATAATACATTCTTGGTGACTAGATGTGGGTGGAAGTGAACCACAACAGACATTTTATGTCCTTCTGTTCTATGCCTCAAGTCACACATTTTATACAATTCCACTACTAAGCCCAGAGTTCCTGGTCAGAAATGTCAGTTGCTTCAACAAGTGCATGTCTTTACCTTTCACCACCATGAGTACAGGAGTGTGTTTTCATCAGCCCAGCTTGCAGCAAGAAAGTTTACAAAGCAATTAAAAAAGTCTCTAGTTCTCTGTAACGACCTTTGTACCTAGGCAGCAGATTTGAATGTTGTGTGCCATATTTTGAAGCAAGGTAGTAACATACATGAATCATCTTTCTGACTCTCTTGGATTCCATTAAAGATTATAAGAGTACCTGTGGTTGTTTAGCAAGCCAAGGGCTGTTTGGGACTGGAGATAAGAAATCAGAGCCATACAGGGCAGTGTCAGAAATAAATTGTCTGTAGCAGCTTAGATCCTCTCGAATACATCCTTCTGCAACTCCTAGTAATGTTTACAGATTGAATTAATCTAGAAAAAAAAAATTGCCAATGGCTCAGTTTTTAGGTATTTTTCTTGATATTCATGTGGTAACGACCTCACAACTCAAAGTTTTCTAGCCAGATTCATTTTGATTTGACTACCACCTCAAATAAAATAAGGGGGAATGAATTTAACTTTAATACTACAGCTTAATTAAAATGTTCTGGAAGGGGATTTCAGAGTACAAATCTCTTCACTGTGAACCACACACAGAACAAAAATGGTAGATATCGATTGGAGTAGTCAGCTGTGAACTCTAATGTGCCTGTGTCCTGGTTCTGACCAGAAAAAGGTTAACTTTTGCAGTAGCCAGAAGTGGTATGGCCAGGAACCTAGGATTATTCTATACCTACTCATACCATGCCTGGAGGGTCTCTTCTTCTTCTGGTTTGCTGGAGTGTGCAGTTAAGTTAGTGCAGATTCAGCATGATGAACAATCACATGTAAGTCATCCATCTATCTTGCACACTCTGTTATTAATATTGTTATTACTATTCATTTTCTTATTTCATTGATGTTTTCAGTAAGTTGTTCAGTGGTCTTTACCTTTTGTGCCTCCAGTTCTCCTCTCCATCCTGCCCAGGGAGCTGGGGGTGGAGAGTGAGCAGCACACGACCTGAGGTGTTTTCAGTGGGAGTATTAAATTAAGGAATACCATTTCTAAACCACTAACAGCATGTTACTTTATCTTGCCAGTGACCATACAGCGGTCCATACAACCTGGCCCCCCCGCATGAGGTATGGAAAATGTCAAAGTAACATCACTGTAATTGAAGTCATTGATGAAATTTCTCATCCTGGATCAGAAAGGGAGCCTTGAAGAAGATGTTTAGCCTATTCACTGTTGTCGCAGTGCTTTTTGTATCTCATGTACTACTATACTAGGAGACCCAAAGCTCTATGGCTCATGCACAGGGTATCTGCTTCCGGATTGTTCCCACTGATTTTCTCTCTGCAGCTATATGCAAGAGGGTTGCTGCTACTTGTTGCCATTTGTTGCCACTTGTTGCTGCCACTTGTTGCACTTGTTCACACAGTGCCCTCATGGCCTAGATCCCTGTAGTCATTGTCTTTCTCGTATTCACTCTGCATTGTGTTGTGCTCATTAATCTGGTTACATACCCTTTTCAGAGTGGCATACATTACAGGCACATCCATCCTGCAGTATAAATTTTGACAGTCTTGATTTAGTCATGGTTACACAGTAAGGAGAATACAGCACTTGAAGGGGGAAGGTCTCATATAGTAAAATTCTGTGTAATTAATACATGTAATGATACCACTATGGTGTTTAAGGGATGGAAATATTGCCCATGTGAGGAAAGACTGAAGGAACTAGGGCTGTTCATCCTGGAGCAGAGAAAGCTCTGTGCAATCTCATGAATATGTACAAATATCTGAAGGCAAAATTGGAGCCAGTCTCCTTTCAGTGGTTCCCAGTGACAATGCAGAATGAAAAAGGGGAAAACTGAAATACAGGAGTTTCCATCTGAACATCAGAAGACACTTCTTCACTGTGGGATGACTGAAAACTGGCACAAGCTTTCCACAGAAGTTGTGGAGTCTCCATCCCTGGAGCTATTCAAAAGACATCTGGACATGATCCTTCACAACTTACTTCAGGTGATCCTCCTTGAGCAGAGGGCAGTAGGACAAGATGACTTCCAGAGGTCCCCTTCCAACCTCAACCATTCCGTGGTTCTGTGATTCTGAGAAAAGAAAAGAACCACTTTCTAATTGTGTAAAATTCCTCAAAAAATATTTAGGAAATAATCCATTTAAAAAGGTAGCACAGACGATTGTGTTTGAATTAGTTATTGAAAACCTGAAAAGTGAATCAAAACTTGTATAGGATATTGACTACCAACAGGATTAGAAAGGCAAAAATTGACATCAGCAGACTGAATATATCTTGAGGCTGTCCCTCTTTATGTGCTTGCATCTGAGCCTGTGCACTAACTCTCTGTGACTGCTTTGTGGCACAGCAAAAGAGTAATTGACATTCTAGTTAACATAGGCTGAAAAATGACCTTGATTCTTCACTTTGTCCCTGGCTTAGCAGGGTATGAGGGTTAAAGAAGGTCATCTGATTCAAAATCTGCCGATATTGCACCCTAACAAACACCAACAAAATGACTGCAGTACCTTAATTGTTCTAGTGTTTACTAGTCAATTAATTGAATTAAGTGAATTCATAGTCTAGTGTTAAAAGAATAAGGTCTGGTTTGTGGACATTAGCACATTCTCTGTGTATTTTCTTTTTAAAGCCTATTTAATGTTATGTATTTTCAAATATCTATTCCAAACAATGCTCTGGCAAAGAAGACACAGTTGTGATGGCAAGATGCCTGGTTCTTATGTTCCTATGGTGTGACAGACTGGCATTTCTCTGTCAGTCTCATTTATATCTTAAAAAAAGAGTGGTTTTTGAAACAAACATGAATGTGAAAGATAACATCTGTAGAATAGACTTGATTTTATTTTTATTGTTCTTGAATTTGAGTTACTATGTGTCTCCCAGACTTTAGTAAACGGAGAACATTTACCATATGTAAACAATGAAAGAGGTAGAAATAAACTATTCATTGTGCAGGTGCCTAGTGAGACTCAGGTAACTGGAAATCCAAGCAGAAGTAAGAAGATGAATGCTTTTGCTAATACAGCCGCAATGCAAATAGTCAACAATATTAACTTTTAAATTGTCACAGTTAGGAAATCTGTGCACATTCTAACTTAATTTTTTTCAATATACTATATATTTCCTTCCAACAATGAAAGGCAGAAATCTCATTTTTTCTAACAGAGGATGTCATTCTGGTATAAAATTTTGCAACAAGAAATATGATTCCTGGAAAACATCTTCTGCTGTGGAACTGTGTTGAAAAATTAAGAATCATAAAAGAAAATAACATTAGAATGTATTCTTATATGCATATTACTTTTTTTCTACGCCTTTTAAAATTTGAAGAAATATTTTGTGAAGTGAATTGTATATGGCAACCTGATTGGCTTCAGAAAAAAAAAAGTGGAATTACACAGAGATTGTCACACATGAACTCACGGAAATAAATTTAAAAAAAAATATTTGCCAGATTACTAAGAGGAAAATAAAAGCTACCTGAGAAACAAAAAGGAAACTGTAGAAAACATCTAAATCTTGAACTTTCATACCATAGATGGTTTAGATAAGTAATGTGGTGAGGAAATGCCTTGAAAAGAAGTGATACACAAGCATTATGAGTATTTGTAGAGTTAAAGTTGAAAACCTAAAAAATATACATATATCCACAGTAGTTAAAAAAAATTGAGCTTCTTAATATGGTTTGACAGCATTGAATGACTAGAGAGAAGACTTGGAATCTGTCTCTAAATCCTGGTTTTGTATTAATTCATGCACACTGGGAAGACACAGAAATAAAAAGTGTAGATGGAAAAAAATAAACTGGAAGAATTCAAGGGGTGGATGTTTTCTGCATTTGCTGCCTAGAGTGCATGATAAGCATAATTAATCTATACTTTTTGCACTGGCCCAGAGAGGGAGTGATTCCTTGATGCACCTGGTGAATAGAGGGATTGAGTAAACTAGAGAAGTGAATTGCTAATACAGCTACATTACAGCCTGAGTGAATAGCAAGCAGGTGTTCTCAACTTATCATAGCTGCCTATGTCTCAGTAAAGAGACAGGAATGTGATTTGACTGCTTACGTCCTGACTCATGGTCCTGGAGAGCTCACAGACGGGATGGCACTGGCTGCAGGACATGGAAAGAGACTGGCTGCCTGATGGCAAAACTGGTGGAATTCAGTAGCTGATCAGGGATTTTCTGCAGAAGTATGTTGTATTGCTCCTGAGCATGAAGGAATCTGTCAGTTCAGCCTTTCCCTTTTTATTTCCCTTTCTCTTTTTATTTCCCCCCCTCATCTTCTTTCATTTTAAAAGCAAACTCCCTAAAAAGCTGCATGTGACATTGTCCATTAAAAAACAGTGATTAATTTTAAGTACCAATGTCTTAGCAAACACACATTCAAGTGAGTAGCACTGGAAGCTCCTGAAGAGAGTGAATTTAAAGGGCATTTCTTTAAAATGTTTTAGAAATCTCCCTTAATACAGATGAAGAACTAAAAAGGTCTTTCTACTGTGCAACTTCAGGAAAACCTCTATTTTATTGTTTTCAAAAGCAAGAAACAAATTACAAAAACCACATGATTCAAAACACTATTATTTTACAGAATAAAGTTGTAATCTGTTTTAGTTTGGTTTGGGGTTTATTTTGAGATATTTTGTTGTTGTGAAAATGAAAGAACATTTTTGGATTTCCTTTGTAGAACTTTTAAATTCACAAATAACAGTAAGAAAGGGGGGAGGTGTGAAATATATTAGTAAAATTCCCCGTGAAACCAGCTATTAGTTTAACTCATTCAAACTTGTAGGTTTATGCACATGTGTAAGGAAAGTCTGAAGATCAACATTGTCAAGAAAATAGTGAATAAAACCCAAGACAATCCTTAAAAAGCATCTTCTTTAGAAGATAATTGTTGAAATACATGTCTAATTTCTGAAGAATAGTTATTGAAACACTGTATAATTGCGGACTGTAACTTATTTTGATTGACTGATTTTCGTGAGTTGCAGAATTAGCTTAGCAGTGTTCTTATGTTACTGTACAGTGTATGGGTTTAGAGAACCAGACTATAAAACTCAAGAAGAGTTTAAGGCAAGATGAATAATGAGATGCAGACAAGAGTACTAATTTGGGTATGAAATATTCACTTTTATGTATGAAATTTCATTCATTTATGCATTTGTTTTCCACAATATCCTCTTGCTCTTTTAGTAGTAAGATAGAAAATGTGTTAAATGTGGGTTGGTATGAAGAGAGATTTCAGAAAAATTAGAGTTCTGATCTGGCACTAGCAGAGACATAAGAACTGGGGTAAAAAAAAAAAAGAGGATGTTAATGGATATTATACTGAAGAATGAAAAAGGCAGAGTACTTCTATGACCTAAAGAAGGACCAGCGACTATCTTGACTTTGGGAGGTGACACAGATGTGTACTAACAGAGCATGTATTATTTCAGAGGTATAATTCACTACGTCTTCACAGATCTTTCTATTCAATCCTAGTATCTTATATCCCATAGTGAATCTTGTACCTTCTCATGGAAAACCCATATACTATTCATATATTCATTCCATTTCTTCCTTTATTTTAAGGGATTACATTTCTCAAGAAAGTGAAAGATTGGTAAGATTCAAGGAGTTGCATTCTGGTGTGAGTAGCTGTCAAACACATAGTAATTTCTGCACCTCTTTTACGTTGCAGAAAAATTATGTGCATGTTAATTACACAGTTAAAAGTCGGAGTATAGCTTCCAGCCTATGAATACTGTTGTTATACACCAACAACACTGTGACATAATTGACCAAAATAATGCTTACGGTCCTCTCATTATGGATTCATTTCGCATTCATTAGAGTATCACTGATCATAATGATTTCACTTGGTATTCAGAGATGACATGTGTTTCTCTGTAGGTGTTCATGGGCACTTAAAATTGACTGCTTCTTTTCTCTCTTGAACTCTTTGATTATACACTGAAGCAAAATGCATTTGCACTGACAGAGTCCCTCCCAGCCTACCTGGTACCACAGGGGCAGATCTTCTGTAACATCTGAATTAGTAATATAAAGATTTTTCCCTTCCTGAAAAAATAGAAGGTTATACTATTTAAAAAGCAAAGATAAACAATATAAGAATAATTTTATTTTTCTATTTAAGTAATGAAGATGTAAAAAAATTTGGAATTTTCAGATGTAGAAAATGCTCACTTTTCAGTACTGCCTTTGAGAAATACTCAAATGTGAGAGAGAGCTTACAGTTAAGACATATTAGAAGAAGAGCATTTTAGATTAAGAAAAAACACCAACAGAATCAGAATTTGGGATCTTTTGACTTCAGCAAAAAAGGACTTCTAATTGACACAAATGAACTTCAGTACTTACGCATACCTTCCTGATTGCTCCTCTCCTGAGTTTATACAAGTCTAAGGTAGAAAAAGCAGAGCTCAATTGTTGATCGTATGATGGTCTATTAGAAAATAACGATTTCTGTGTTGGAATGCTGGATATTCCTGTTAAATTGCATTGCCATTGCTGAAACTAAAATTTCATGGCTAGATAGATGACAAAAGGTTGCCTTTTTTCTCTTCTTGATCTGGCTGGAGAAAGTAAACTGAAATTCTTTGTTGCTTCTGATATTTCCTGGGTATGGATGAAAAGGAATCAATTAGGTTCAATATTTTTATCCTCTTATATTCAGCAGTTCAGAAACCCAGAGTTTCTGAATCTTTAATAGGAAATGTGGAAGCATTTTCTGTACTTTCAAAAAGCTTGAGGATTATGTGTTTCTAATAAGTCTCTTGTAGTCATGCTTCTCAGGTCTAAAAGCAGCTGGACAAAGACAATCTTCCTTAAAACAGATTGAGCATTCAACATGATTAAATGTCTCCAGGCTGTAAGTGCTTCAGTATGTAAAAGCTAAATTCACTTTCATTCGCATAGTTTAACTTCTTAAAGATAAAACAGCATCTTGACCGTCAATACAAACTGAAACGCAAATCTCAGGAGGCAAATATTTAAACCAAAAGAGAACAGCTTTGTAAAGCTACAGTATTTTCCTTAATCTTTCAAATATCTCTGCACTTTTTTCAGCCTCCTGTGGCTTCAACACAGATTCAGGCTACACCTTTCTGTTTCTTAAACCATTGAGAATGTCTATTGTCAAATAGATATTGTTGTAACAGGTTTCTTAGTTGGACATAATCACGTTTTCTTTCCTCTACCACTACAAATAAAAAGAAAATGTTAGCATATAGAAAATGTGCTCTCCATTCCATGAAGAGGAATTTTGCAATTTCTTGCAAAAATCTGTTTCTGCAGAAGTTATTCTTGGATTACAAACTAGATTAGAAAGCAATTTCAGATCTGGTTGTTAAATGCTGCTGAACTAACAGGTTCCATGGGAAAGAGGAAGTCCTTTGTGAATCTCAAATATGTCACCAGATCTTCCTTTTCACCACCATGGCTTCCTGAAAAAACCTTCTGCCTGCCTTTTATTTTTTTTTTCCTTAAAGGAAATGCCACAAGTTAGACTCCTATGTGCGTGTTCAAATGATACAACTGGTTCATTCATAGAAGTACTGGATCATGAGCACCATCATTAATATAAATCCATTCAGCATATTTTAGTCTTAAACTTTAGAAATTTCATATTTTTTCAAAACAACCTGTCAGTCTATGAAAGCAGTATCCCAACTATTAAATTTTTACTTCAACTTGAGTGCTGACTCTTCTAAGACATTTGAATTATTAAGTAGAGTTATGATCCCTGTTTATCAAAATGCAGATGATTGTGGACATTTTAGAGCTAAACTAGATACCAGATAATGTTTTTGTGTTTGTTTTTTTGTTTTTGTTTTTGTTTTTGTTTGTTTTGTTTGATGGGGTTGTTTGTTTGTTTTGTTTCATTTTGTTTAGGGGTTTTTATTTTTTGTTTGTTTGGGGTTTTGTTGGGTTTTTGGTTTTTAGTTGTTTGTTAGTTTTGTTTTGTTTGGTTTGGTTTTAATTTTCATTCTCATAATGATTAGCCTGTTCTCCAGAAGCAGGTAGACATAAGGAAAGTCACACAGACTTACTCCATGCACCAGTAGAGGATGGTGGCTGTGCTGGTGGAAAGCAGCTCTGCAGAGAAGGACTGGGGAATCCTGGTGGACAATAAGCTGTCTATGAGACAACCATGTGTCCATGTGGCCAAGAAGGCCAGTAGTATCCTGGGGTGCATTAGGAAGAGCATTACCAGCAGGTCGAGGGAGGCTCCTCTAGTCAGCCCTGGTGAGGTCACATCTGGAGTGCTGTGTCCGGTTCTGGTCTCCTCAGTACAAGAGAGACATGGTGCTCATGGAGTGGGTCCACTGGACAGCAATTAAAATGTTTAAGGGACAGGAGCACCTCTCTTACAAGCAAAGGCTGAGAGCTGGGCCTGTTCAGCCTTGAGAAGAGACAATTGAGAAGGGGCTACATAAATGTCTGAAGGTATCTGCAGGGAGGGTGTCAAGAGGATGGAGTCAGGCTCTTCTCAGCAGTGCCAAGCAATAGGACAAGAGGCGATGGGCAGAAAGGGATGCACTATTTTTAAAATTGCTTGACATAACCTCTGAAAATTTGCTCTCCATTCATGCTTTTTTTTCAGAAAGCTTTGTTTTTTCATGGGTTTTAAAAACTTTTTTTTGCTAACTGCTGTGCAGCAATTTTTCATGTAAAATGGACAATTTTTCTTTCTAGAAATTAAAAAAAAAAAACAAAAAGTATTTGACACATTTCTGTAATACTGAATATCTGATGACTAAAACTTCTAAAAACTCGGAACTATTTGTGAGAGATCAGATTCATATCTCATGAGATTGTTTAATTATTGTGTCAGATCAACCATCTTGTCTGTGTGTGTCAGGGGAGGCACCATGGTTGAGTCTGCAGACTTATGGCAGCGTTGGAAGGCACATGGTTTGCAGCCAACAGGGTGGCCAGGAACACTCATGGCTCAGTGCATGGGAGCCATGTGGCAAGAGACCGTTGATCAAAAAGGCGCACTTGGTATCCCACCCAAACCACGTCTCTGAGAGCCTCTGACTGGCTACATCACCTCTCTGTCCTGGAAGGCATTGGATGGTCAGTGAGCCAGGGGTCACTTTCTTTCCTTCCTTCCTTTCTTCCTTCCTCCTTTCCTCTCTCCCTTCCTTCCTTCCTTCCTCGCTCCCTTCCTTCCTTCCAGGCAAGCCTGTGGCTTAGACCCAGTGTTTTACACTGTTTCAAATGCTAGTCCATGATGTTTATTAATATTTCTCTTATTGTTAAACTTCTCTCCTTTCTTTTTATTTTACAATAGTTTTCTTACTTTAACATTGCTTTTATATACCAGCTCAATACATCAATATCTTAACTGCACAGGCTATAAGTAAGTTTTCCTCAGGGTTTTTTGGAGTGTTTTGACTCTTTTTTTTTTCTTATTTCATCTGATCAAAACCCACACATTTTTAAGCAATAGTTGACCTGAAGGTGTCTATTGTTAAAACTGAAGATTCTTAGAACTAATTCTGATTCAGAGAAACCATATTTGTTTACTGGGCACTGGTGTTCCCTGACACCTGGGAAAGAGAATGCAATATATTCTGGGATATGATGTTAAATTTAGAAGAGAGTTCTCCTCTGCATGGTGCTTTTTGTACAGATCCAAATTTGACAATATCAAATTATTGACTAGAATTAAAAAAATAGGAGTAATAAATGAAAATTAGCTGTAGAATAAGAATCTGGTTAATGAACTCTAAGATAAACAAACTACAGAAATTTTGCTTCTGTATGCTGGTAAATACTGCTTTAAAACCATAGCTGTGAGAGAGAAAGGTTCCCTGTGGAATCGTTGTTCTCCCTCAGAGGCAGAGCTCCCCTGAATCAGAAATCCCACCAAAAAAATTTCTTTAAACAAGAGAAGGAGAGGGAGAAATAGGGAGAGCCTTATGGTAATGAGTAATGTAATATTGCATTTCCTCTTCCCACTGAGGACAGACAGGGTTGAAAGAGAACATCAAATTGGTAGCCTGATTTGAAGAATGTAGGAAGCCTGAGGCTGAACTAGAATCTGAATTGCTATCTATGGTGGTATGTCTCCTCTGAAACATTTGGTTTATGCTCTCTGCTGCCATCTTCACCAAGCTTCTTCGGATGATGTTCTGGTTCTGGCCAGGACTGGGTTAATTTTTGTAGTAGCCAGGAGGGGACATGGTCAGGATCCAGAACTTCTTCTATACCCTCTCATGTCATTGCCATTGTTGCCGGGAGCCTCTTTGAGTTGGGGTGGCGTACCTGTGGCCAGATTGGGTTGGGCCTCATAAGCATTTTGCATGTGAATCACTCTCTCTCTTTTGTATATTTTTGTTATTAATATTGTTGCTACTACTGTTCATTTGCTTATCTCACTGCTGTTCCAAATAAACTGTTCTCATCTCAACTCATGATAATTACTTTTTGTGACTCCAATTCTCTTTTCCATCCCTCTGCAGGAGAAAGAGGAGGAAACAAGCGAGATGTAGTGTGGCTTGGAAAGTCTTAGAGGGAGCCGGTTTTACCATAAGGCAAAGTAAGGTCAAGGGACCTGTTCAGGAAATTTAGTCTTTAGGATTAAAATGTCAAGATGGACATCATCATATTCCAATGGACAAAATAGCAGTTATGTTCCCACACCAACCAGCAAGAAGGAAGCACAGGCTTTTCCAAATGCTGAGGATGCATTGTGACCAATAATATGGGTGCAGGTACCAGATACCAAGTTGCACCTAAGCTACTAAGAAAAGGTTTATTTCCAAAAGTCAAAAACACTAACAAATATGGTGCCAGATGACAACAGGCAGACAAAATACAGGCCGCTTGTTCTCTTGGTGCCTTTGCAGGGGCCTTTGGGTATGTCTGTGAGCACTTTATCTTTTCTGGTAATAGAAAGTCAGCATCTCTGGCAGGCAGGGAGAGAAACACACATAAAGCTATTCATAGGAAGAAATCGTCTTCCAGGCAGCAACGTTTCCTTGAGTGAACACTTCCCCCCCCTCCCCGGAATTCTTCCAAAGGTTTTCTACACTTACATGTGTATTCCAGATTGCAGTCCGACTGTAAACTCTCTCTATCAGGTGATCTGGAAGAAGAACAGGCTGCTAAAGAAGTTTGCAAGAATGCATAATAATGGTAGATCAAGCTGCCACGATTAAAGTTTCTCAGGTAGATCTGGACTGGCAATATAAGGGTGAATGATTTCTGCCTCAGTGTGTGCGTGACACTTCAGGTTATTGGGGAAGAGATGCAACATAAAGATGGGCTTACGATCAAGGGCTTTTCTTATCTCAGTGTGTGATTTTTTCCTTTTGTGTCTCCAATTCTCCTCTCCATCCCACTGCAGCAGGAGGAGGCAGGAGTGAGCAAGTGGCACATGGTTTGGAGAGTCTCAGTGGGAGCACTTAGTTAGCATTCAGTGGGAGTACCGTTCCTAAACCATGGTAGATAATCAGATTTCTAAAATTGAAAGTTGGCATTTACACAGAAAGGATCCCTTAGTTGTCCTACCTGATGCTTACATAACCCACATCAACAATAACTACTGGTTGACCATAGTCTCACCATAAGGCCTAGGGGAGAACAAAGTCATGTTTGATTAACTCTGCTCATTAATTCTTTCTGTTATGACTCCAAGAACAACTAACAGTTGTGTATGACTCCATACTGGCATAAACACAACCACTCTGACACTTAGAACCAGAAATTTTACTTTCTTTTTTCTCTGTAATACCATGGAACTTCACGCTGCAGAAACTCATAAAAGTCCTGGCATTGATGATTGTTCATCACCTCCTAAAATTTTTTGCACTCCTACAGAAATCATTACTTGAAGAGAAGTGAAGACATAGGCACCGAATAAGTAAGCACAAAGGAATTTAACTTTTCATTAATTGAAGTGATCATTGATACTCAGTCTATAATTATCTGGTGGGAAGAAACAAGGAGTCTAATTGAAAGTAATTATTGCTAAATATTGAAGACAAAGTTGGCAATTCAGTCTGTGTGAGGAGAGTCAGTCTAAATTTGTGTTTCAGCTCAGAATACAATTGTTTTTATCTTTCATGTCTCTGAATGGTAATGTATGTATTTATGCACTGAGAATTACTGCAGAGGGTGTATGTCGTGGTCATACTTCATCATCTTCACTGTTCATGGAGAACTGTAGTAGTTTTGATTCTAGACCTTCCTTGGTAACCAAGTTGTAACCGAGGAAGTGGTCATGTTCCCAGTATTCCATACGATTTTTTACGTAAATCAGGGTATAAACAAGAAGGAGGAGAAATCTCTTCCCTCTCTTTCCTTTCCGGTGGACCTGGGAGCAGGTTCTCTGCTATCGGCTCTGCTCGTGTGGAGGAGTGAGGCCCAGTGAGACCTTGTGGGCCTTGGGAAGTGGAGAGTGCCGGCGGTCGCTTGGTGCAATTCTACTATCTCAAGGAGAGTAGTAAGATTTTCTTTTGTTAATTCTTCATTGGTTGCTCCTAGGTTTTAATTGTGAATATCTGGTTTGGGTTTATTTTCCCTTTCCCTTTTCCCTTTGGAGTTGGGGGAAGGTGTTCGGGGTCCCTTCTTCTGTGTACAGAGTATTTTAATTGCATATAAGTGTAAATACATGTATATAT
>VZRE01007562.1:5419-15887 GCA_013396775.1 Cephalopterus ornatus | reverse complement strand
ATACATGTTCTTATAATATATTCCTCAACTGTCTCATTGCCTACCTCTTTTAAGTACTTGAAAACTACTATAAGATCTCCCCAGAACCTTCTCCTCTCCAGGCTGAACAACCCCAATTCACTCAGCCTGTCTTCGTGTGAAAGGTGCTTCAGCCCTCTGATTATTTTCATGGCCTCTTCTTGACTCGCTCCAATAAGCCTTCTGGTGCTGAGGACCCCAGAGCTCCATGCTGTGGGGTTTCAGAAGAGCTAAGTAGAGGGGGAGAATCACCTCCCTCGACTTGCTGGCCATGTTTATTTTGAGGCTGTCTGTGCTGCAAGTGCATGCTTCTAGGGGATGGGGGTCCCTTCACTAACATCCCTAGTCTTTCTCCCCAGGGCTGCTCTCAATCCATTCTCTGCCCACCGTGCATCTGCGCTTGGGATTGCCCTGACCCAGATGCAGGATGTTGCACCTGGCCTTGTTTAGCTTCATGAAATTTGCACAGGCCCACCTCTCAAGCCTGTCAAGGTTCCTCTGTCCCTCCAACATGTTAAATACACCACATATCTTGGTGTCATTGTCAAATTTGTTGAGAGTACACTCAATCTGATGGTCCATGATACTGACAAAGTTGTTAAACAGTACCAGACTCAATACTGATCCTTGAGGGACACCACTTGTCTCTGTTCTCCACTCAGACATCAAGCCCTTTGACTGCAACCATACAGCCCACTCCTTACCCCCTGAATGGTCCATCTGTCAAACCCATGTCTCTGCAGTTTAGAGACAAGCATGTTGTATGGACCAATGTCAAATACTTTGCACAAGTCGAGGAAGATGACAGGTTGCTCTTCTCTCATCCACGAATGCTGGAACCTTGTCATGGAAGGCCACCAAATTCACCATGCACCATTTGCCCCTAGTGAACCCATGTTGAATGTCAGCTGTCACTTCCTTATTTTCCACAGCTTGGCAGAGTTTCCGGGAAAACCTACTCCATGATCTTGCTGGGCACAGAGAAGAAAATGACTCATCTGTAAGTTGATTCATGATTGGTCCTCTTCTGTAGGAGAACTATCATTCTATTTGATGAAAAAAAAATCAGGAAGGGAACATATATTGTAATAGTGTTTCAGTAACAGAAGCTGACTGATAAGGGCAAGGAAATAACAGAGGATACCATTCCAGTGTTATGTGGGTATTGCTTCTAGGTCTGTGTGAGCTGTTTTGTGCTCTCTATGTTACAGCACAAACAAATTTCACAAACTAATTTAAGGGATGACCTGAGTGTCTCAACATTTAACAATAAAGAATGTTTGTCACGCTAATAAACATATTCCTTCCTCTGAGGAAAACCCCTTATGAATCACAGCTGAACTGCAACTCAGGACATGATGGAACTGAAAACACAGAGTGTGAAGTCAGTAAGATAAAAGTAAATTTATGTATTGTTTTTTGCATTATATAGAATTTAAAGAGGGAATTAAAAAATAGTCGAGGGAAATATTTGAGTTTATAAAGGATATGTGAAAAGTATTAAACCTTCTATAAATTGTAATGCTGCTTATAGGTGGGGAATCAGGATATGCAATTGTCTCTAATGGATTAGTTTTATTTCAGTGCACGAAATATTGCAAGGTCAGCCAAAGTCATGCTTAAAGGCTTATTAAAAATGTCTGACAGAGAATTGTAGGTTCTAATTTTAAAAACTCTACTTTTTCTTGTCTATACTTCAGATGTATAGGGACCTCAAAATACCCTGAACATTTATTTGGAAAAATAGAGGGAAATATTATAAAGGTTGACATTTCAATATCTAAGCCAGAGTATGTCTGGTTGTCTCATGTGGGGCAAGACAGCTCTTGCCTGTTTTGTAAAGAGGTAGGGTGGATAAGGTGTTACTACCAAAAGTTGCTTTCTAGTAAACTTTTTAGTTATAACATTTGAAATTCTTTTTCTAAATCTGCCAAAATTGTGGCTCGTGCTATGCCTGTGTTACACTAAGAGATTTTTCTAATTTCAATGCCATTACTAAAATAGGTTAACATGGAACCTCTGGCCATAAATTCAAATAATTTGGGCTTGAGCCAGGTGGATTGTTTGTTGAAATGTTTTTGTTTGCAGAGAAGTGATGGTGGTGTTGTTTCATTTTGGTTTTCTCTCTTTAATGGGAGAAGAAACACAGAGACTTATAGAAAGAAAAAATGTCTTGGAGAAGAGAATGTTCAAAAAAGTTTAACTCAACATACTTCTTTTTTTAGTACCTTTCAAGGAGAAAATTGGGGAGAATAATTTAAATTAAATTTATCTTGCTGAGCAAAACAGACTTGCATCAGCAACACAGCTAATACATAGAGCAGAATTATTTCATTCGAATAATTGACTCTCATCTGAGATATATCCATGTGAGAGGAGTGGCTAAATTTCAGACACAAGGGTCATAAAATAAAAGGTCTAACAGATGATTGTGGTAGTCACCTATGTAAGCGGATGTCTCCACTATGTACAGTATACTTACAGAAAATTCCATATCTTCAAACAGTAACTACATTATGGAGTCTACTAAGGCTGCTGAGAGTCCCGTACTGTGGTAACAGCTACTCGATATCTGAATACATGTGCTGGAGCAGTACTGTTTTTGACTTTGAAGACTCATGAAGACAGGAAAGGAAAAAACAGATTTGTAAAGGTAGCCAGGTACCCAGTTTCTGCTTAAAACAGCTCTTAGCACCTTCAAAAGATAATCTTCTCTGCAAAATAATAATAAGCACCTTTTCATATTTCTGGAGTATGTAATCAAGTTACTGTTAAAATCAAGTGAGGAAGAAGCAAGAAAGATGCAATGACCACATTGTTTTTTCTGACTTCCAAGATTCTTACTCTCTTGGGTTCCTTCTAGTGACTGTAGACAACAGCAGCTCTTTATGAATTTAAAGGAAAATTAAAATAATTTTTTGGGGATTAAACTTCAATAGCTCTTGCTGACCAGAATCAGAAAGTGCACATTCCCAGTTTGGGATCAGGTATGAGAAACAGAGGAACTTGGACTTGGAACCGTCACTTGTTAGAGTGAATGATAGATGACATAATGTATCAGGTGTCAAAATGAGAATGGAGCTATGGATAGGCTCCCATTTTAATGGCTGTAATGAAGATGCACTACAGTAGGGCAGAGTAGGAGAGCAGGAAGCTGGAAGAGAGGGAATATAAGTAGCGCTAATGTGAGTACAATTTTCATCTTCAGATCATTTCCATGAGCTGGGTGATAACTTGCAGCTGAATCTTTGTGCTACTGATCAAGTGAAACAAGAGTATATTTGCTCTAGGTATGTGACATTGATTTGTCCCCTTAGCTTTCATGGCCTTTTAAAATACGACTGCACTGGGGGATTTATCATGAGTTTTGATACCTACTACTTTCCCCCCTCTCTTTTTGTTGTTAATGACAGAAACTCAGGCAAATTATCCTTTCTGCCATTTGACTGCAGCAGATTTTATTTTCAGCTTCATGTTTGCCTCTAGCTGTGACAAACTGGGATGCTGCTTCTCTTTTACTGCTGGCTTCCCTTTGCTTTGATTCTGTAAAATTTTTCAGCATATGGTGGATTTTAGATTTTTCAAGGATTGCTATGACCAGAATCAACCCCCTGATTACTTGAGAAATTGCTCTACTTGGTTTTTAACCTATTCCTCTGAATTTACATTGATAAAAATATTTTTAATTTGCACATATATGTTCCTTAGAAAGTTAGAGACAGCGGATTTTATTCTTTACCCTACACTAAACTTGTATTTGGAAAGTATAACAAATGAGCAAGCAAACAAACAAAATCACTGGTCACAAATTTTGGAACCAGATTAGAATTCAAGGCAACTACAGAGTTGTCAAAATTCTGGCTTTGGTTTTAAATCATGTTTGGATCTGAAGTTACAAATCAGTTTCACTGAAATTTTTAACATGCGTTTTCCTCTTGAATATAGTTTAATGCTAAACAAAATCTGATTTTAAGGAAAATTCAAATAACATAATCCTGCTCATGTATTGTACTTTTTCCCTCTATATTTCAGAATCATGCAAGGCTTTCACGAAGACCTGTACTTATGAGAATAATATGTTTACACGATGTGGATGCATAAGAAAAGGTAATTTCTCACAATGTGCTCAAGTAACTCAGGAATAGCAGTCACACGCTGGTAATAAAAGTCAAACATCTCTTGGTGAGAAAATAGAGTGCTAGTAGGCTTCATGTTCCAAGACCGCTTCTATCGACATTGGCTGACAAACTCTTAATACATTTAAGTGTTGTATGGTTATATTAAGTTGCCCAGCCCTATGGGTTATCATTTTGAGCTCATCATAATAATTTTTCAATTTTATTACTGCTTACAATTCTTATTTTAATTAACTCTAGAGAAATTTTTGCACACATATTTGCACAAACTTTTCAGAGTTACTGGTAATGATTCATGTGACATTACAATTGATGTCTATTAGTTTTATTAACTCATCGAGGTTTCACATTGGATCACGATGACTATTTTATTTAGAAGTTAGCATGCGTTATAAATGAACAATATTCCACTCTATGAGAGAAATTTTTCTGTCATTTATTTTGTAATAAGATAATTAGTTGACATAAGTAATGAAAAATTTGCGTTTTTGTATGTATGAGCTTACTACATGACACATGAAAAAGACCACGCTTTGGGATTTTACAATACAGTTACATCATTGAATCACAACTCTATCGGTATCCAGAAGTGGAATCATAATATTTAAGAAATGTAATATGATGAATCATCCAGTTAATTCAAGCACAGATAAATGGCAATTACTGTAGCTTAGAGTATATTTTCAAAGCTGGGAAGAAGTTTAGCTTCCAGGTTCCCAGTGATTTTAATGGGAGTTGCATAGCACAACTTCGAAAGTGTGCACGGCTTTGAAAGATTTCTTCTCAGACTGATGGGTTGCCATTAAAACTATCAAGAAAAAAAACATGGGACATGAAAGCTTCTCCATCTTTTTGACACATTTCTCTATGGAAAGAGCAAGGACTGCAAGGGGAAAAAATCCACCACCTTCAACAAGAAAAACTTTTTTGATTCAAATGTTTTTGCTTTTCTAAAATGAAAGATACATACTTACTTTTTACTGCATACCTTGATAACTTTTTATGCCAGTCTAGTTATTTGGGGTTATACCAATTGCAATCAGTTTGCAGATTTTCTGATGAGATTTTCTTAAAATAGATGAGTTCCAACTGTATTCAAAATGCGTGGTAAATCATGGGAAACATCTTTATTAAAACAGAATACCAGTTTTATTAAAATTTTTCAGTGGATATTTCCGTCAGAAAACAATGTTGCAGACAGAAAACACAAGATACCTTGCAGCTTTGAGATTTCATTTCCTGAGACTTCAGCATTGCTCCTAGCAAGCCTTAAATGAATGACTCCTTGCTCAGAAACATTTAGCTCCAGATATCTTGGGACAGTTGCTTGATGACCAGTCTGATCCCAAACCCAATGGTCAAAACCACTGTAAATCTAAATTCTGAGGCTCCTCCAAATTTCTACCTGTCTGTAAACAATGACATTGTTTTGAAGGAGAGAACTCATGCACAGAATTATTACAAGTAATTTTCTGAATAACTGAACTATTTTTACTTTTCATTTTTCCAACAAAATGCAGTGTCAGATCCCAGAATGCTGTACTTTGGCTTTTATGGTGCTCACGCTTTTAAACAGTCTATATGACAATAAAGACGTCTCCCAGTCTTGTGGAGCTGCCAGCTGGAATGAATGAGATAACAATGTGCGGAATAAATCACAACTGTATTAGAGAATGGAATGTGGTTATACATGGGACTAAAGAAGTACGTCCACATCCTGCAGTTGCTGATAAGCATTGACAGCAGCTCAGATGGAGTAAAAATGGAAGGACAAGCATTAACTTGACTCTCCTGTCTTCTCGTGGTAATATTGTTCATCAGAGATGGGCTAAGAAGAATAGATTACACAGTTGTGTGATCTAAGAATGATACTCCGAAGGGAAAATTACAATCCTTTATCTTCAAGGAATTCCCCAACCTACTATTTCCTTGTGAGATGTCAGTTTACACCACAATTAAAATCCCTAAATGTTTGCATGTATCTGGCAAGTGGGTGGGTGTGAAGTGGTACAAGAAGCAAAGAGAATTCAAGCACTTAAAATGCTAGAAATAATCTGGAAAAAATTATATTTGAATTATTAAAGCAAAATTCATTCCTCTTACCCAAACTTGTCATTCCACAGAATAATGATAATAACAACAACAACATCAACAACAGTAATGAAACTTGTGAAAGAAAACCAGTCACTGGACAACCACAGGAGCTGATGGCAAAGGTGCCATCAGCTATTACAGGTCGCTTCTCTGAAGCCATATAACTGAGAGGAGGTCAGAGAGAGCCGTGTTCTTAGCTCCTCTACCTGAGGAGCCCTTCTGTTAGCAGCACTGAAAAGGTATCAATGATAAGCGTCTATTACATTGTAATGGTTTGGATCCGGCTTTCCTGGCGAATGCTCAAACCTTACAGTTTGCAGCCTCTCCTCTCCCCACCCCCTCTATGAACCCAAGGGAAAGGGAGAAGGGAAAAGCTACTGAAACACCAAAATGACCAAACCAAAGCTGTAAAAATATATATACATGCATTTACACTTATATACAATTAGAATACTCTTTACACAGAAGAAGGAACCCCGAACACCTCCCCCCAACCCTGAAGGGAAAAGGGAAAGGAAAAAAACCCCAAACCAGATATTCACAATCAAAACTCAGGAGCAATCAATGAAGAACTAACAAAAGAAAATCTTACTACTCTCCTTGAGATAGCAGAATTGCACCAAGTGACCGCCAGCACTCTCCGCTTCCCAAGGTCCACAAGGCTTCACCAGGCCTCACTGCTCCACATGAGCAGAACCGATAGCAGAGAACCTGCTCCCAGATCCACTGGAAAGGAAAGAGAGGGAAGAGGCTTCTCCTCCTTCTTATTTATACTCTGGTTTATGTAAAAAATCGTATGGAATACTGGGAACATGACTACTTCCTTGGTTACAACCTGGTTACCAAGGAAGGTCTAGAATCAAAACTACTACATACATTATCTCACTCTCTTCCAGCCTGTAAGGAAATGCCCGCAGAGTTACTAGAAAAATACTAAGATATTATTCCATCTAGAACTGCAATGAACATTAAAAACACTCATGAATTTGCCATTAAGATGATCAGTCTGATCTTGTTAAGAACTTAAAGTATGTGTTTGTCTCTGAGTGATGAATTGGTTATCCAGAATAGACAATAATTTTGTGGAAAGAGTATACACACGTACATAGGAAAAGTATATATTATTTGAGCATTAGGTCAGCCACTAATGAGTATAATGAGTACTTGTGTTAGGCTAACAGTTTCCACTCTAAATAATGAAGAACAGTTTGAATCTGTAAGTGAATTTTAGGACTATGAAAGTTGTGAAGACTTTGCATAGTACACCTTAGGAATGTGAAATATTGAGTAAAGATGCAGCTGTAAGAAAAATACTTCTGAAGTATACTCATGTAGAGCACAATCTACACCACCAAGCTCTTCTGAACTCTTACTCACCTTTTTGATGTTTTCATAAATTCTCATCCCTTGTACACCAAACCTAAGATATACCTATACATAAAATACTCTGTATTTAAATAAATGTTACTAAAAACAATGTATGTCTTTTCCATTATGGACATCTTTTCATTTAGTTTAAGCTGTAGTTTGAGAGTTGAAAACAGTCTTAAAAAATAAGTTAACAGAGCTCAGAAACCAGATAAAGTATGTAATATATAAATGCTCTACCCCTGTGCTTTTGTGCTGCATTTTCCTTCTTCCCTTCAAGTTCAACTTCCTAGAGTTAGATTGTTGATAGAGTATAAGAATTTCTTCCCTACTTCTGTGACATATTATGGCAATTTAAGCAGTCTACTGCAGTTCCTCCCCCTTTTTTCTCCTGGTATATATTCCAGCCTGACCATAAGGGCCAAGAGAAAACTATCCCTGTAGGATCAGTTCTTACATCTAATGAACTGTATTAGCCCACTGCAAGATGTATGAATGGGCAAGCTGACAGAGGTGTAGGGCAGGAGAACAAAGAGGAGGACTGAATGGCAAAGATTCTCAGCACAGTTTGTGTCAAACTGCTATCAAACTATAGCCTCTTATTTGAATGTTCATGTTGTCTAACCTTTCACACACCTAAAGTCCCTCTGTCCCATATTTGGAGACGATTTATTCCCTGCCTGACCAACAATTCCATATTATAAAATGTATGCCAATTTATGTGTTTTATACATGCCAGTATGGTATTTTCATACATTTTGAGGGAATAAAGTCTTTGCACTTCAGTTGTAAGACTGAACACGCTCAAGTCATAATTTTGGAAGGTCCACCATCTGGTAATGCTGAATAAGCACTAGGCCTGCAAGACTTTAAATAGGACTTTGCAGTATGCAGCCGCTGGCTATATAGCAAGTGTTTCACCCTGACTGCCAGCTATTCTTTAGAGGCATAATCCATACAACTCTCAAAAATTCTGAAAGAAAAGTATTGGATTTAGTTTGCTTTTGTGATCATTTTATTACATTGTGTCTATCCCCCACAAAGTACAAACTGTCTGAGAAATCACACACACACACACACACACCCCCACACGCCCCCACACATACACCCCCACCGGCTGTGTGATCAAGGAAGGTAGAGTTTGATTCCACTGTCTCCATAGGTAATAGGTAGGAGTAAGAAGGTGTATGTCTTTACTAAGGCAAGTAGTTCCTATTTCTAGTAGCATGTTCTATTAAATTAGTTCTGACACTTTTTTTTCCCCATGAATTTCCCCATGAATTTCAAATCTTCTCATTGCAACCCTTTCAAATCTTCTCATTGCAAATCCTTGAAAAGGGATCTCTTTACAGGCACCTGTAAATCAACTTTCAAATAAATGGAACTCTGCAATAGTTAATGATATAGCAGAAACATAATATATGGCAATATACTGTAGCAATGTGGTATAGTAAGACAGCAATTTTGTTTCACTGATTTATTACAAGGACATAAGAATGCAGATGCCTGGATAACCCTATAACAATATTTGAGCATCCAAATTATAAATTTGTTTAATTAACCTACATGGAAACTGTATTAATGACATCAAAACATAAACAACAAAAGCCTTACAAAATCATCTATTCCACTAACTAGCCTTTACACTTTCGAATTAAGCAATAAATATATTTTTCTCTCAGAACAATAGAACTAAATATCATGACATTCATTTAGCAGAGGAAAAGAACATAAAAGCAGAGCAATTAAAAGGAAAGATAAAGTTCTCTTTGATCCATGCTAAAATTCCAGGTTTGTATCAATTCTCTTTGACCTGCAAACTAAAATCATGCATCCCATGAGAAAGGATTTTGATTTGAGGTTTATAATAGTTCTGTGTCTACTCAGGCTGGAAATACTGGGTGATTCAGATCTTTCTATAGTGCGTTGATCCTTGATGTTGCGGGACCGATGAGATGGCTGGAGGTAGAAATGAAGTACCTATTTCTGACTAAAAGTACAGAACTGAATTTTCTTGAACATCAGACAGTTTGGGAACCTATTTTTAGATTTCAGTCTCATTTTCAATTGAATTTGGTTGTACACTTCTGACTGGTGACTTAATATTAAGTCAAAATATGGAAAACATCATAAGCTTTACAAGTAGAGTGTAAACTCATTTCGTCTTTTACTCAGACTCCTGGAAATGTTAAAAGCAAAACACATTTGTCATGAGAGAGGAATAAGACAATTTAGGAGATTAATTCTATTAAGGTCATGTAAGCTGAATGATCGAGAGGCCAGTCTTCAAATTGCTGATAAATTAAGGTGTAGTACATCAGGGCAAAGACATTACCTTGCATCTTATCCTAAGTGTCTACTACTGGTCATTATCAGAGGCAGAATATTGTGCTAGATGAATATTTCATCTGATTCCATAGGGTAACGTTCCTGTAAAGTGGGCAGAAGTAAAACACATAGAACTTTGTTACTAATTATAAAGAGCATCTTAATTAAACCTGTGTGATAAAAGAACTAGACCTAAATTTTACCTGCTAATAAGATCTGCTGTACTCTCAGATTTTTAGAGCCATATTTTAAAGTAGTTGTGACCAGAATACTAGATATAAAAGATTTAACTGAATTTCTATGCCTCCATATACTCAAGAAGACAGTACATTTTTACCTGTCACCTTAGAGTTTCTGATCTGGAACCAGCACGTCCCAAGAAAATATAAAATTTTCTCTTTTGCACAGCATATTTTTTTCTTTCTTTTTTGATCTGAAATTCAACCAAATGAACCATTAAGCGGAACAGACAGAGCAATGGAGCTGATGAACAATGAACTGAAACATGCCTAAGGCACCAAACA
>VZRE01007560.1:0-184369 GCA_013396775.1 Cephalopterus ornatus | reverse complement strand
ATTCTATGATTCTATGATTCTATGATCAAAAAAAAAAGGGAATCAACTTTTTTTTCCCATAGATGTTGACAGTTTTGAACATATACATTACATATTTAACTCAATAGCAGAAAAGAAAAGCAAATGAAAGTATGTCAGTAGACTGAGCAAAGGCAACCATTGACTTTCTCCTTTTGCATTTGCATCCTGAAAAGGACAGGGTGAATCCCATATTGTTTGCCCTGTAAACTGGGATGGGAAAGTTGTGCCATGAACAGCAGACTCTGGCTTTTCTCTTGTCTTCCTAGACTTTTTCCCTGGACTTTCATAGAAGTCTTTACTACCTGAGTTTGTGAGACTGCTTTCTTCTTATTCTAGATGAAACATCTAAAATAGGTAAAATAGGCACAACAGAGATGTATCTGCTCCCCTCTGCTGACTGCATTCAGGCCAGCTGTAGCATGGATTAAAGCCATCCAAGAATCCTGGAGTTTGGAAATAACAGAACAAGTAATTTCTTGCACTTTATTGGTTATACATAGTATGAGCAAATATTATTTAAGGATAAAATTATCTGCTGTGAATCACAACCTAGGACAGAGGAGTAAGCATATGTCCTATAAATCATATTTTAAGGGAAGACTCCAAGCTGGGAGCTTCATACCATTCTTTAGGCTACAACTTTCTTCGTATTATTCCTTAGCTGGTGTTAAAAGATCTTTGTGCTACTTCTGGCAGATATTGCAGAGGCTGCTGATATAGATCCAGAAAGATGTAAGCATTTTATTTCTTTTCAACACATACTTATGACAGCCCCAGCTCAATTCTGGCCTACAGAATTCTCTAATTTCCACACAACATTCAGAAAATACCCTCCTTAGCCTTTTGTTCACCACTGACTTTGGACACTGACATTTTTTGGAGAGAAAGACCTCTCTACAAAGGTCATGTAAGTTTTAGCGTTCTGTTTTCTGCTACAAGTATGAACCTCTCCTCCATGCAGGCCAGCTTTAGCAAAACTAGAACTGGCAGAATGTCTAAAGGCAAAGATAACTCTCTTATGAGCATGGCTGTAACAAAATCCCTTAAATCCCACTTTTGTTAATTATCAATGAAAATGGCATGTTGGTAAACAAGCTCTTATTTTACTGGCAAAAGACCTTTGGTTTTATAGCATTCACATTAGTAAGCGAAGTTTTGTATTATACAAAAGTTAGACAGTTTCGACTGTAATTGAATTTAACAATGAAACTTCTTTTGTTGCTGTTATTATTTAAATGCTTCGACGTCAGACCTCTCCCAGAATTGCAGCATGCCATGAGATGACTCAGATTATGTATCTAAACAGACACAAGAAGAATTCAGCTAAACTATCAACATGGCTGCAGAAGATGAACACTATGCCCATTGACAATCCCACTTTGAAAATTCAGTCTTGTTCATATCATCTGCAGTCCAAGAATTGAGAAAATGAGAGATTTGGAAAGTAAGAGCCTGAAGCAATCCTTTTGTGTCTGAAAATTAACTCCAACAGAAAGTGTTGGAGTTAATTGGTTATTTTTCATCATCTATCTAGCTATGTAAACAATATCAGTCTTAGTTCAGTCCTTGGGATGTTATGTAATGAGCCCTTCTGGGGGCTATCACAAGTCAAATGAAGCACATGACTGTGAAAATCAGCACAGATTCTCCAAGGGAAAATCATGCTTGACAAACCTCATCACCTTCTACAAGAAAGTAACCTGTTCAGTTGATGTAGGTCCAATGGTGGACACTGTCCACCTGGATTTCTTCAAGGCTTTCAGTTTGGTTTTCCACAGTCTCCTCCTAGATTATGGTCTAGACAAGTGGTCTGTGCAGTGGGTGTGGAGACAGCTGGCAGGTGGCACCCAGAGAGAGTTAGTAAATAGCTCCTTTTCAAGCCTATCACAAGTGGGCCCCCCCCAGGGATTGATATTAAGCCCAATGCTTTTTAATATCTTGATAAGTGATCTGAATGATGGGATCAAGTGTTACCCTGACAAAGTTTGTTGATGACACCAAACTGATTGGGGAAGTGGACACTTTGGAAGGGAGAACAATTCTGCAGGATGACCCGCATAGGCTGGAAGAGTGGTCCACCAAGAACCTTATGAAGTCCAAGAAGGACAAGTCCAAGGTCTTGCACCTGGGAAAACATAATCCAGGACGACAGCACTGACTGGGATCTACCTGTCTGGGGAGCAGCTCTGTGGAAAGGGACATGCGTGTTATGGTGGACAACAAGTTGAATGAGTGAACAGTGTATTGCTGTGTCTAGGAAAACCAATGGGATTCTGGGCTGCACCAACAAGGGAATCACCAGCAGAGATAAAGAAATCATTATCCAATTCTACTCGATGCTTGCCAGGCCACACCTAGAATGCTGTGTTCAGCTTTGGTCCCTGCTGTGCAAAAAAGTTGTGGACAGGCTGGAGAGGGTCCAGAGAAGGGTCACAACGATGATCAAAGGACTGGGAAGCCTGTCATGTGAGGAAAGGCTGAGAGAACTGGGTTTGTTCAGCCTTGACAAAAAGAGACTTAGGGGAGACCTTATGACCATGTTCCGGTACTTACGGTACATCATCGAAGATAACAAAGACTCCCTTTTTTACAAGGAGTCTTATGGAAAAGATGAGGGGTAATGGGTGCAAGTTACTCTTGGGGAGTTCTGATTGGACAAAAGAGGAAAATTTTCACAATCAGCAATGGGAATAACCTCACCAGGGAAGTGGGGGATTATCCAACATGGGACACTTTTAAGATTCAGCTGGTCAGGATGATGGCCCATCTTTTCTAGACCATGTTTTTGACAGAAAAAATTGGATCAGATGATCCTTGAGGTCTCTTTCAACCTGGTATTCTATGTTTCTATGAATATACCATGTTAAATTTTAGTGTGCTTTCCAAATTTCAATGAAATAATTTTAGAAAAACTGGTTTCTATTGTGCCATATTTTAATATGTACTTTTTAATCAATCAAAATTTAATATTGTCAAATGACTGAATAACTTTTTAGAGGATTTTCTTTCAATGTAGACTGATGAATTCCCAGCTATTTACATTATGTTGAACTCTTATCAGACATAAACAAACTTATGATAGATGTCAAGAGTGCAATGTTACTCTGAAATACTAAGTTAAATTAATTATATATGTATAAACAAAAATTACGCATGCTTACACATACAAGATATGGTTTTATCCTTATTTTACGTATACAGTGTCTGTGGCATACTAGACATGAAGTTTTTGCTTTAGTTACTGTCTGTTAAGAGTTAAGAATTAGAAAGTTTGGGGGATTTCATAGTTATGTATCAGAACCTATAGAATATTTTTAAAATTGATTTGTGATGAGATGTGAAATGAGATCCAGATTCTATTTTTAATCTCTTTTTGTTATATGCTGTTCTGTCATGGTCTGTTAATAATTTTTCCTGAGCAAGCATATTTTTTACCTTTGTGCACCATGGTTGCATTTCAGAACAGCTTTACATACACCATAAATTTATCACTGAATTTCTAAAGAGGGAGATAAAACCCGCTATTCATTTCCCTGCCAAATCAAAGCTTGAGGTTTTGTCCTGTGTGAGGTAAAAGAGAAAAAAACCCACGCAGCAAATTAAGAGCAGGCTGGGATTTTCATTATTTTGGAGAAAAGTTCTTAAAACAAGACCAATGAGACTATAACCAGAATGAAAAATTAATAAGACATTCTAAATAAAATCCATTTAAATGGCTTACATTGAAGAAAACATATCATTGTATTTTAAGAACAATTTATAGTTAAAACTATGTGGAAAATTATTTTACAGTTCCTTGGGTATTGGCATGATGCATATTTCTTTACTGCAGTGAAAAAAGTAGAAAGGTGATATGTTGTCCGCAGTGGAGCCTTTGGAGGCCATCTCTATTTACATAGAAAAAAAGGATATTCCTGTGTTGGAACTGGTATAAAACAGCATAATTCTATCCAAATGCAGTTCTCAGAGGTGTGATAATACAAAAATTGATATAAAATCCAACATATCTTTTTTCTTAGAAGAACAGCTCTGAAGAATAGCCGTAGAAAAATAGAGGTGTTTTAGCTAAATTCTGAATCATTCTCACTAGAGTAATACAGCCCAGTAATCTAGAGAAAACAGTTGGACAGTAAGGAAGGACAACGGATACATATATAAATAACAGCAATTACGCATTTCAACATGTGTTACTCATTCCCATTTCACTACATTTATTCTAATTAAAAGGATTATCTTGGCATTCTGTGTGTCTTCTTGTACTATGAAATCATAATATATAATTTTCAGACACGCGACAAAAGTATAAAATTATGAATTAAGGTTAATAATTTCAATGTAGCATCAAATGCTGACTGGTGAGAGAAGGCTACTTATATTAAATTTTACTATTAAAATTATATTGAAGGAAATAACGTAGTGCTTTTTTCTAAAAATGTTCAGTTATTTTACATGGCTTTAGGTAAGAATGTGACACTTTCACTGGCACGTAGCCTTTGATACTTTCAACGCAGTAGGTGCCACCTAGAACTCTTATTCAGAATCACTTTAATGATCTTCCATAGGGCAATATTTAATACTTAATATCATATTTAAATGCTTGTGAAACCATACTGTTGCCCAAGATCACCTCTATTGTATACTTAAAATTTATGCTTCAAAGCGAGGATGTGTATTTCTTTTTTTAGGCTTTTGGCTTAGCTGAATAGTGTGATTTGAATGCTTTTCATTAAGTAGAGTCCAGAATTTAAACAGCTAGTTAATCTCCTTCTGCTGTGTCAGAGGACATTACAGCAGCTATTTCTTGTGAAAAACACTTCTATTTAGAGAGAATTGCTTGGAGATTACAGATGTTCAAAAATAGTTCTTCAATCTTTTAAGACTTTTTAAAACGCTTTTGACTTCTCTCAACATATGCATTAAATGACAAAACCAGCTCACTAGCTGGGCCATCAGAGAGACACGTGGATTTCTGAAGAAATCAACCTAGCTAAGTCTGGCAATGCTCTAACATCTCAAACTTCAGCTTCTTTTATACATGGCCAAAGAGAACATTGTAAAATAGAACACAACTTGGTAGGCTAATTCATTGATGTTTAAACTAACATTAATGATAACAGCTCTGAAGTTGATAACATCTTGATAAAGGATTCAGTCTGGGGTGGAGGGTCTAGCGGCTACAAGCAAAATAGAATTTTACTGATGGTTATTAACACTGTGGTAAAGAAAGCCGACAGTATGTCAGTACGAAGTTGCAGAGTATATATAAAAAAATATATATTAGGTAGGAAATTTTATTTCACTACACTGAAGATGAAATTTTCCCTGCTGCAATGTGTTTAAAGTATGAATACATCCCTCGTTAGAAAGCTATATAATGAATATCTAATAGGAAAATGTAAAAATTGGTATTGTAAGGGTCTCTTGAGATATCACAGTCCTATCAAAACACCCAAAACCAAAAAATATTTCCATATCCAGCATCATAATACTCAAGTTAAAAAATCTAACTACTGTGCACATACACATGCAACAATATCTAACACAACCTAATTGTCATTTTCATCTGTCGTTCCAGGTAGCCTGTAAAATTTTTACATCCAATTGCCATACTGCTTTGGTATTATTATGAAATTATCAGTAAATTTCAAAACAATCTCTTTGAAGACAGAAGATTAACTTAAGGTCATTTCTGCACTACATTGTGCCCTAAGTGGCACAATAGTAGAGCTGATTTCATATCCAACGTAAATGAAACTGTCAATATTAGCTGATTTGGGTGGAAAAAAAAAATCATTATTTTGACTTATATTTATATCATCTGGACATACTTATGTTCACTGCATTTTCTCTAAACTCGTCGTTGTATGAGCTGTTTCCCAAACCTGCAAATGGGAAGATAGAGAAAAGCCTAGGAAAAAGACTTTAAAATTTGTTTTTCTATAAAGGGTAATATAGGGATTCCTGAATTGCTTCATACTTACTGTTGTTTTTGCTACCACATCTCTTTGATATAAAAATATATCTAAGCAGTATGTGGTAGAGTGGTACAGGAACAGGTTCTGTGTGGCTCAGCTACTGTGCCACTGCTGCGTGCATTACCTCTTGCAAGCATTCTGCTTGCACTGCAGTGTGGGACTTTATGGCAGTGGCTGACATGGCTATTTATGCATAGCTGACAGCTACATAATGTACTTAGCTCTGTGTGAATAACTGATTCTGTAGACAAAGGAAAAAATTGGAAAAATATTTGTTTTGGGCCGTACTAAAACAAATGAGCCTCCTTATTTCTCCTGAAGCAAAACACTGCAAATATTTTGGTTTATATGAAATTAGCATATAATTATTTTCTTGAATTCATGTTTTCTGCTGTTTTTTTTATTTCTGCTCTCCTTGCTTTGCTCTTTGAAAAGACCAAAGTTTTCTAAGAGCAATACGTTAATACTCCCGATATTTAAATGTTGAGCACCTCTGCAGATTTTTTTATACATGTAGTGTGATGCCTTAAATACCCAAAAGGCAAGAAATGGGACATATTAAGATGCATGTACTGTAGAGCAGCAGAACTAGAGCTTGAGTTGTGATAGAAATCTGTTTTAAGTGTAGTCAGGGTTCATGACTTGGCTGTCATGGCTCATGACAAAGTTGGGGTGGTTTATCAGCTGCCTTCTTCATGGTGGTGTATTTCTGCTTGTCATGTAAATGTGGATATGATGCACATCCATACAACCAGGCTCAAGGGGCTATTAAGTTTACTAAGAAGTTAAATAAGGAAGAGAGAGGAAATTCTCAAGCTCTTGTACTGATGGCAGAAACCAACATGGTGCCTTGCTTTGGTGTTATTGTTGGTGTACTGGATACATTTAATTCTTTTCCAAAGCCTGTAGATTAATAGGCCTAACTCCTTGAAGAGATGGGGGCCCTCTCAGTGGTAAATAAAAGGTATTGCTTACTTGGAGGGTTTAGGTGAATTAGAAGGGTGTATGGATTCCTTCATAGAAAAAAAAAAAAGCAGAGACATTAACACACCTAGCATTTGTCTTTTATGTTTTATATTAGACAAATTACTTGAGGAAAGTTAAGAATGGGATATATGAGGACTTGAAAATGTCTTCATTGTGAGTTTTATAAATTAGACATCTAAAGCTCATTTAATCAACTCTCTCTTTTCACTCTTTTCCTCTTACTTGGAGAACAACATTCCCAGGCCAGACAGTCATGCACAGTATCTGTTTGGCTTGTCGTGGATGGCTGGGAAGCCTTGGGCATGCAAGATGCTCGTTGCTGCTTGCTCACTGCAGGTATCCCCCATGTTCATCTATGAACACCTCTTTCTCTTGCTGCTAAACAAAATATTGTGTTTGAGTTGAAATTCTAGCAACTGCATCTTGCAGAAGGGCTCTGAGTGTACAGCTGCTCTCCACTTCCACCAACTCCAGTGTAGCATGATGCTCACAAGGCATTCTTCTGGGAAATACTGAGGACAGACAGCAATTAGAAATTCCCAGTAGCCTGTGGTGAGTACCAGATGTATGTTTACCTTCAGATACTGTCAACTGCGTGTAGCTTGAAGTCCTGCTTGCAAAGGGAAAATCATACAGATTTTCATGTTCATAAGGAAGGTTGTAAATTATATTCTATATTCTCCAAAACCATTTGTACATTCCTTTGGAATTTGGAAATTATTAAATAGCTAAATGTGATGAGAAAAGCAAGCAGAAAGAATCTAGTGGAGTTGGAGGCCACATTGATAAGAACGTTCATAGATACCTCAGGGAAACTATCTACACTGGGAATAACCTTCGGGATCAGCTTCTTCCAAAGAAGATTGCAAGTTTCTGTGGTAAGTGTAAGGAAACTGACTCACAAATTAAAAGATTTCATATCTTATGGCCTTTTAGCCTCATACTTGCCAAGAACTGGTTGGGCTTAACATCAAAGCTTAATAGCTAAACCTCTCTTCTGACTTTCCCTGTGTGCTCCCCCAGCCCTTCCGTTCCCTTTTGCTAACAACCTGGCCTTACTGAATCAGGATGTCTAACTAATTTTTAGCAATCTATCTTATTTGTTCTATTTAGCCTCTCTTCACTATAATATCCACTGATGTTGGTATCTACCTATTCATCCCTGTTTAGCTTCATATATGCTTTAACTTCATTTATACAATTTTTGTTTAAAAAAGCAGTCTTGCCTTATCTCCATCTCTCTTGTATCTTTGTTTGCGTTGTCTTTTACCTGCAAGGCTTGGACAAGTGTTATAGACATTTAGACAGAGTTAAAATGATGGCAGAGAGAAATATCTATAGGATTTGGGCAGGGTTTACAAAGTTCTTTTGTTTAAAGTGGTCAAGTGAGCTTGAGTGCACGTATAAAGTAAACCATTCAGACACCTGGTGATTTTGCACATCTAAACCTGCAAAAATAGCAGATTAAAGTGTTAGGTAGCTACTGAGATCATGAGGAGGTTGCTAAGATAAACTGCAAAGCCAAATTTAGTTGTGTAGTTCCACCTCCAACACTGATTTAGAAGAAAACTCTAGATACAAATATAGATTTGGTGGTGATGCAATAGTTCTGAAACAAGCCCTGAAAGTTGACTGGCCTTAAGAAAACAAGATTTTTCTAAAAAGTTGTCTTAAATTGTGAAAATTCATAGTAAAAATGAAAATAAATACTTGCATAAGTAGTAAGAATAATAAAACTTACTATTTGAATTTAAGCTAATATGACCATACATCTGTTAAATATCATGGTTGTGTTCAGTTAGTCTGAGACAAGATTTTTCAAATAAGTTTTCCATGAAATCTTATTCTTTAGTTTCTAAAAAAAAAGATTATTCAACAACAAAGATTGTTCTTTGCTGATGTGGTTGTTGCTTGTTTATAAAAGGCAAAAATCTGTGTTAGCCCTCAGCTAGAGGTTATTTTTCTTCTGACTCATGATATGGCTTCCTACCGCTACGCTGAACATCACCTGAAAGGATTTAACAGTTTAAAATGTTAAATGTCTGTTCATGCTGCTTCTCCAATATTGTAACAATAATTCTGTAGTTCTGTCTGTGATTCCAAATATTTGGTGCAACTTCCTTGTGTGATGGTATTTCATTGGTAGGTCACGTTAATGCTGTGTGGATAAGTAATGCCTTCCCAAAAGCAAAAGTCTGTAAGACTAGACATGGAAATATTTTCAAAACTGAGTTGTTCTTCACAGTATTTTTAATAGTGGTGAAGCTTTTCATCAACATGCACAATGGCAACATCTTCAATAAGTGCACTGGCTGATTTTGTACAGATTTCAAGACAAGTTTGTTATACTTTTAAAATACTTTGGGGCTGAATGCGAGGGAGGAAGGAAATTGAATACTTCCAGGAAACAACTGTTGTCTGTTGCTCCTAAAACATTAGAAAAGGCAACTCATTTTTATTCAAAATACATTTTGAAAAATTATGGACAACTATTATATAAAAACTAATGAAAATCTTGCTTTTCTAAAAGGCAATCACAGCCTCCTTAAACTGTGTTTGTTGTAACAGCTAAAGAGAGACATAATTTAGGATACATTAGACAAAAGGATAAATCACAAAACCAAACCATTGTGTTTGGTACAGAAGATGGTCTCTTTTCTCATAAAACCACCTCCTGTGAAAAGCCAGACTGAAAGTACTGTAAGGCACATGTACTGCACTGGAAGTACAGTAAGGTTATGACACCCATGGGGCACATACACCTCAGAAGAATGAATAGTTTCCCAAACGCTGCCCCTTTGGGACACAATTGAAACCTGATTCATGGCTACTTACCAAAATTTTAGAACAAAATATAGTTGACTAAATCAATCAGAAAGTTGGGAACAAATGTTTCAAAGCAGAGGAATTTCTTCTAGTTTTAAGTATATCTTTTAGCATCAAGAGAGGGAAACATATACCATCAGTCTTTAAAAGTAGCTAGAAAACAGATTATCTCCCTATTTTACAACAGTCTCCTGTTGTTGCTTGCCATTTTGTGAAGTAGGAACTGCTGTCAGAGTTTTGTAAGTAAGTTTTAAGATGCAGTAAAAATTAGTGTTTACTAGGGAATTGTCTGATATTTTCTGTAATTTGGTGACAGGAATATTATGAAAGTACTAGAAGAGAGTGGTCCAGCAGCAGGTGAAGAAAGTTTTTTTCATTCTGTATTTTAGACCAACATGGGGGAAGATGATGGGGCAGTGCTTCAAAGACAGCAGTTCTTAGAAGTCTAGTTGTCTAGCTGGTGCACAAGAAAAAAAAAAGGAAAAAGAAAATGGGAAAAAAAGTTCCAATAGTACCGTATCTTCTTAAAATAAAAACTTGTTCCCTTGACAGTTCCAAGCATCATTTATAACACATTCCTTGTGAGTGCACCGAAGATATTTGTCTGATAAGGGTACTTGTCTGATAAGGATATTCTATAAATCAAAAATATTTTTTATACGTAACTACACAAAATAATTTAAGATTTTCCTACTGACATAACAAAGTTTAAAATAAGTATTCCCGTAAACTTTTAAAAAAGGTAAAAAATGTTGGTAACTATTATAACACCTTGCCTGTATGGAAAGAATTAAAAATTAACATAATGAATGCACCTATTTGCTATTCGTTTGAAGACTAAATGCTAAGTTGGCTCGTAGAACAGTAAGGCTGTCTTAATATAAGCAATAAATATTTGAATAAATTAATATATTTTAAAATAAATTCTGCCATTATTAAAAAAAGGCAATGGGAACATCAACTTAGAATTGATAATTTGTTTGAAAAAAGTAAGTTTTATCTGTAAGTAAATTATTTCTGCTTACACATTGCACTATGACACCATGTCTTTCAGCCATTTTATGTTTTATTTTATCTTTCATTCCTTGTGTTGAACTCACTGAGGATTCATAGAAAATCATTACACATTTTGAAAACAACTCTAACTCAGGACCTATTTATTCCTTATTAAAGGTGAAGCAATCATTAATGCAACAGCTGTCTTTGGATTTCATATGAAATTTTAGTTTAGTTATAGCTCACTTGAAAAAAGTACTTTTTTCAGGAATTTACTCTCGAGAAATAGCAACAACTGATGAAATAAAACATGCCAACCACCACAGTAGGTTAGTATATGGCAGGAGGAGGTTAAAGTTTATAAAATAATCAAATATAAACTAAAGTTTCTTTTCCATAATTGTCTTGTGAGGCTTTACATCTGATAACTAGGTATCAGTGGGCTATCACAACATGAGTCCCTGTATACATGAGTATATAGTCAGTACTTATTGAAAGTAACAGGATACTTACGTTTAGTATCTTATCTGGAGATACTGCTTTAACTGCTACACTTTGACCATATTTTCAAGGCTACATAAGCCATCATAATAATGAGCTGATTTTTAAAAACCCTTGCAGAGATTCTGTGATGGTCAGCACATCATCTTGTGCCCAGTTCCCTTCAACATGCCCTGACAGGCATTTCACTCACCAGTGCCCAGATCTGCAGCTATAAATCCAAAGTAACATGAATAGAGAATTCAAGAAATCATCACGTTCCTTATGATGTCTCACAAAAAAGTAAGAAACTTAAAATTTCCAAAGAAACATCTATTAGCATAATCCAAACATCAATTCTTCTTAATACATCAGAAATTTCAGAAATTCTACACTTTCCTCTAATTTGTGTTTGGGTCAATCTGGAGTTTTGGACTGAGTTTGCTCCTATTAAGTCCATTGCAAATTGGAGATGATTAAAACATCAGTCTTAAACCTAAAAATTATTATGAAAAAAATTAAATTAAATCTGTTATCTTTCTGCAAGCATAAACATCCATTTAAGTAAAGTTATTTTTTTTCCAGTTCCCAAGGTTCAGAAATGTTCTGGGTAGTTAGGCCTTGGAGTTCCTTGTAGATATGCTTGACAGTGTCCTTAGAAATTACTTAAAATCTCTGAAGAGAGAAGGATCCATGTAAGTATCAAATGCCAGTATAATTAATCTGGGAAAAACAGGCACACTTGAGTGACTGGTTTTTACATGGGGATATACTGACCTGTGGGGATATATTTAAGAATAAAATGGATTAAGAGAAAATTTTAATTGTATTTTTGATTAATATTGAATAGTAGCATTTTTTTTCCCAAAGCAAAACAAAAAAAATGTGGTATATTTTCATTTGATAAGACCATGCAGCTTTTGATAAAAGGACCTGAGTTTTAAACACAGATTCTTTTGTTGCTGATCATTTTATTTCCTTAAAAGTAAAAAAAGTATGTTTTTAACTTACTTCAGGTACCACAAAAGATATCTATAGACTGCTTCGTTAGCAGTAAGTGGCCATGTACTAAACTAAAATTTTCTAAGTTTTGAAATACTTGAATTGTAATTACTCTAATTTTAATAATGCTAATAAATAAATGTTGGGCAAATCTTCAATATCTGTGCATCTTTTGTTATGGGCTCTTTCTGTTATCCTGAATGGATGTATGCATGGGAAGCTACAGAAAATCACGAAGAACAATAAGGAAAAATCAGGATGTTCCTTTTGGGGGGCAATTTGCACAGGGTAAAATTTGGAAGGACATTTCTGGAACTCCTACCTGAGTTTCTAATCCCATCTGCTCCACTCAAACAAGTTTTCTTCTATTTGCTTTGTGTTTGGCACCCACTCTAACATGGGTTGAACATCCCTCCACTGAAGGGGAAAGGAGGAAAAAATGATCTTGGTTGGGAGGCCATGTGGTTTTGTAGTTATGGTGGTCCCTGGGGAGATGGAAATGTAATCTTCCTGAGTGGGACAGAAGTCTAGAGCTATGCATCCTGCATCTCCTGAGGGGCTATTCTGGCCATTTGACTCTTACAGAAAAACCTCTGGTGTCATATCTTACTTTACAGCCTTCTCTGATCAGAGTCACAACATAGAAGTATTCATCAGACTTTAAACATTATATGAAGACATATCTATACACTTAGTGAGGGAAAATGACATGCTGAACCACTGTCGAAATTTCAAGATGCCGTTAAGCTTCTAAATTATCTCTCAGGTAGACTCCTGGTGTGCTGGCTGCCATTTCCCATGTCCTCTATACCTAAGATGGAATAGTAATTCCTACCACAACTTTTTATATGTCTGAAGCTATTATTTTTGGATCTGAAATTTTCCAGAACTGACTTCTGGGAAACAGAAAGTTCTGTCTAATATTTTGACTAAAGACAGTTCTGCTGAACAGTGCACAAAAATATGTTATTGACAAATGATGGAAGTGTTCTTGGAATGATGTGAGAGGAAAAAAAAAGTGCTTTCAGTGAGGTATATTCAAATTATGACTTTGTGAATATCACAAACTGTGCATGGTTAGTGTTTGCCTCTCTGGGTTTTAACCCAGCACCTGAGCTGTTTCAATAAGCAAGGATGCACTGGGCATTCATAACTAATATAGATGTCGAATAAAAAAAAATTGTCGGTGTACATGAGTTATCTGCAACACTCTGCTCTTATCCCCTGCAGCTTTGCTGAAATGTTCACAGTTGTGAAGTCTCACACAGTTTTACGGTCATAAGAGAGTTTCCCATTTGCCCTTCTGCAGATGGTCCTGATCCAAAGCAGACCGTAGTCTGTGACTCTGAGGTTGGGATACATCTGATCTAATTTCAGGTGTCTGCAATGAGATTCATATGAGTCACTGTGATGAGGTAAATCCCACCCTACAATTTCTCCTTTCATTCTGTTGACTATAAAGGTTGTCTAATATAAATTGGTTCAGTAGTGAATGTTTACTTTTTATTTCTACTGACTTCAGTATATTTGCATCAAGGACAAATGTTTGCTGCAAATGTTGCTGTGTTTGTTTTCTGCAAAACAATGGAAAATATCATATGCAATAGAAGTTAGTTTTGCTGTGGGTGTCCTATATGCTATGATCAAACAGAAATGAACTTTTTCATCTGAATGATAGTATTCTTGTAGGGCCAGATTCTCTTCTTACTCTTACTATTGTAAAGTAGAAGTAATCGTGCAAAGGTCAAGAGAGGGAAACTGCTGACATTATGTTTATGGTTTCAAAAGTCTATTATTTCTCATATATACTGCTTTTGGCAGTCTATTGCTACAAACATATACATTTATTAAATAAGAGAATCTTGAATTTTTGTCAATTTTGCATCAGTCCAATTTCAAGTTACATTTTGTATACCATTTTCCTCAGGTCTTCAAATGTTTTAGAGTCTAATTTCTATTGTTCTCATGCCTTTGAGAGTCTAGAATTTGATGAATATATTTAGGTTTGCCCATAATTTCCTTCAACCATCAAATTCACTACTCAATTAATAGTTAAGTCACTGTGCATTTTTTAATTATACAGGTATGCAACTTGCTCCTTTTCTTAGTCTTGTGAAAAACAAAGGGAGTTCCATTTTAGTGCTGTTAAACCCAATTAAGTGAAAGGAAAATTAGATGCAGGTTGTCTCCTTTCCTAAGTTCCTCAAAACCTATTTGCCTCTGGTTTGATTTTTGTTACTGCATTAAAAATACAGTTAAAATGGAGTATAAACAAAAAAATTCTATTTATAATTCACTTTTAGGAAACATGATTTTGAGAAAATGGAAACAGTCCAATCAAGAGAATCAGAGTTGTCTCTTGGTTTTATGAAATTTTAGAAAATCTAATAAAATTAGGAGACTAATAAAATTTAGCAGCTGCATGAATGGTCCAGAACCTGAAATAGTTTAGCATGAATAATAATTAATACTAAACTAAAATTTCATGTAAATGAAAATGAAGGCTATATTTCAAAATGCTTTTAAGCTTCACAAAAAGCTTAGCTGTACAGAATCTTCAAGTGAAGAAGACAATACAGGGTGTGTCAATGACAAAGGATGGAGAAGAGCATACATCTGCAAACCACAGACGCCACAGTACAACCCAGCCATGAGTAAATTCACTCAGCTGGCAGAAAGCAAAGTTCAAATCAAGACCAAAAGTGCCAAACAAAATTATTCTGGTTCAAACACATAGTTCCAACCTGAAGCTGCTTCCCAGATGTCCTAATCCTAGTCAAACATTTCATTCTGGAGTCATGCTGTGAGCCCTCTCCAGCTTGTTTATTCAGGGCTCCAGTGGGGGAGATGAGTTCCAGCAGCTTGGGAGGGTACATCTGGAGAGGCAGATGAGGTACTGAGCTGCTCCAGGACTATCCAGTTTAGATTTCACTAGAACGAAGGCAAGTGTTAGGGAAAGATAATAACACTTAGGCATGCATTCACACCGAACATAGTTCCAAAAACCATTTAAAACACATTATTCCTGTCTATTTAATGTACATTATTCTTGTAAGGAGAGATAATGGATGAGTTATTAAATACTTACTTCTCTGGTACATATGTAGCCAAATACCCCACAAAATAACATACAAATGTGTGTTACAACACATTACATCCATACATTTTTCACATACGATCCAAAGAATGACAGATTTTTCCCAGTGAGAACTCACCATTAAATCAGTGTAGCATTTCCTCCAAATAAAAAAGCACACCTTATTTCCAGTAGTCCTCCTGCAATTTCTTAATGTTGACTTTATTGAAGTTAAGATTAAAATCTT
Source organism: Cephalopterus ornatus (assembly GCA_013396775.1). NCBI lineage: Eukaryota > Metazoa > Chordata > Aves > Passeriformes > Cotingidae > Cephalopterus > Cephalopterus ornatus. Next base: position 168,759 of record VZRE01007560.1, on the reverse strand, counting down.
TGAAGTGTAAATAAATTCTGCCTAAAATTTTACTCAGTTCTCAAACTTGTAATAAAACGATGTTTTTAGATGGATCTGAACTCTTAGTAAGGGTTATGATGGACCTGGAGGAGAAAGGAAATGATCCTAAGTTTACTGTGCAGCTTTTAATTACATGCTTATCTATCTATCATCTATCTATCTGTCTATCTATCTATCTATCTATCTATCTATCTATCTATCTATCTATCTATCTATCTATCATCTATCTATGTATCTATCTTTCTATCTATCTATCAGAAATAGTCTGTTTTAAGTATTTCTACATTTAACCTAGTTCCTGTTTTGGGTGACTGTCTGGAACAATGGTTGCTGTTGCTGGGAGTTATGTCCTGAAAATGGTCTCTTTCACCATTGTGCAAGGAATATGCACAAAAACAAGGTGATAACTAATATATAGAAATATGTGCAAGTTATCAGTGGGACCCAAACTTAGGTTCCTCAAAAATGTTTGGACTAAATTACAGTTAATAATGTTGGTTGGGTTTTTTTTCACAGTAAACTGTCTAAATAAAATGTTTTGTTTTTGTTGTTTGGTTTTATTTTTTTTCCAAATAGAGGCAGATTTCAAGGTTTTTAGAAAGAAGGACAAGAGCCAGTGGGCAGAAACTGATGAACAGGGAGTTCCACCTAAGTATGAGAAAGAACTTCTCTACTGTGCGTGTGACCACATGCTGGAACAGGTTGCCCAGAGAGGTTGTGAAGTCTCATTTACTGGAGATATTCAGGAACCGTCTGGACTCAGTCCTGTGCCATGTGCTCTAGGATGACCTGCTGAGCAGGGAGGTTGACCAGATGACCCTCTGTGGTCCCTTCCAACCTTACGCATCCTGTGATTCTGTGAGATCCCAGCTTCAGCATTCATTCTTTACTGCACTGTAAACAGCTTGAGGCAGGACAGGAGGCATTATGAAGAGGATGTCTAAACTAGGGGAAGCAGAAGTGTTTCCAGAGCTCTGGGTCTGAATTCACATATAAGTTTGCATTTTGACAGTCTACCAAGGATGAGGCCATGGTGTTTACCATTTACCCTCGTACTCTTTCATAAGGAGACCTGGGCCTGTGGGCCCACAGGTCATCGGGTGGCACAGTGTTAGATCCTGGTCTGAACAGCCATGTGCCAAGACAACAAAATAACCTGGACTATGCACAGACTTTGTGTAACTGAGGCTGAGCTATCAATACTAACCTTTATTTAAAGGAATTAAGGACTTTTTAAAGGCCCAGTCTGATATAATGACCTAGTCATATGTCTGCTTGTCATCAAGTCCTGAGCTCTGATCTGGGCTTTGATGCTCGTGATCTCTGCAGTCTTGGGTAAATTGTTTCTGTATTCTGTGCCTGCAGAAGGGAACAATGATATTCCTGCTCCTTCTCCCCCTTCTCCTTCTCCTCCTCCTCCTCACAGAGAGGTTATGCAAATTCATTAGTGACTGTTTGTGAAGGGCTTTGAAGTAGAAAATCACTCCATAATTGCTAAGTATTATTTAATAGCTTTTATAGTAGGCATTTCCTTCTGAATTACCCCGCTTGATGTTTCATTAAAATGACATCATGCTCACTTCCAAATTATAGTGGTAGGTCATGTACACTTGTCAGTATAATGAAGCATGAAGAATTATAGACATCCCTCCCTCTAAATAAATTAATTTGCAAGAAGTTATCACTACTGGGGTCAGAGTGTAGGTCTCTAGTTTCTCATATCCATGATACTGGTCATATACTGATTCTCATTTGTTTTTATTGATTATTGCAATATTAATTTGAAACTGCTTTTTTCATCAATACAATCCAAGACTTATTTTTTCTGAGAGTAAATAACGTCATTAGTCTGTGTGTGATTTATAAATTAAATAGCAGAAGCTGGAACAGAATTATCATTTGCAGTAACTGCACTCTGTGCAAGACCAACAAACAAAGAAGGAGAAAACCACAAGAAAATAAGAATAAAGTTATGCTACTTGGCATTGTCACAGGGCAAGAATAACTTTTTGGCTCTTACTCTGTAATTTTATGAAAGGGAACGTAGGAGAGCTGTGCAGAGACCACCTCAAAACTTCTTCTCCAGTGTATTTCGTATTTTGGACTCTAGGTCTGTGTCTGAACTGCTGGTTGAGAGTGCCTTGTGCTGTATTCTCCATATACAACCCATCCAGTAAACTGTAAATCCCTCCATGCGTATTCAGGTCTTCACTGAAAGAGCACCTATATGGACAGGCAGGACTCAGGCCTTGGTTCAAAGTGCAGCTGTATGGGACCAGGGCGAGTATCTGGGAGCTGAGACTTTGGAAAGCACCATTTAACCCACACCTAGAAACACAGCATAATTCCAGTGGCACTGGGAGATTAGCCCTTCTGTAATTCAGAGAGCCACAAGCTTTTTTATAAACTACTTTCATGGCTGTGCTACTTCAATTCATTATTTATTTCAAGGAGTCCATCCTTACTTAGCCCTGTAAAATGTGGGTACTATTTTTAGTTCATATCACTCTAACACTTACATCACATCTTCCAATAAGAACTCAACAGAATTGATGAGGTGAAATCAATTTATTTGACTTATAAAATACTTATATCAAAACTTTTGATGTGTGAGTTTATTACTTTTCGGAATAGTTTTTGGCTCATGAGGAGGAAACATTTTCAAGTTATTGATTTACAAACATGAATTCTTATTAATGGATACAAAACTAGGACACATTTCAGGAGAAATATAAAGATACAGAAATAAAGCTTAGTCTTTTGCATACTTTTCTCAGATTTTTTTTATACTATTCCAGAATAAGGATAGTATGTAATGGGACAAAGAGTAACCATCAGTGTCTGTATTCTCAACTAAAAGGAACATAACCGGGAAATAATTTCACTTTGGATGAAAAAGCATATACTGGGGGACCTTCATTCCCCAAATGAAAACTGATATTCAGGACAGATAGCAAAACTTAATGTTCTGGAGAGCAGAACATGCTGTTAAGTGTCTATGGCACCAGTGCAGGAGGAAAATGTCTGGACATGCTATTTGCCAAATAACTGTTATTTGTGAAGGAGTAACTCCAAACTCATATCCTACTGCTTTGGCACACTGAGAGATCGATTAATTGAAGACAGATGCTGAACCTGGTCTTGATGTACCATATGTAATTAAAGATCTTAAAGAACATTTTCCTAGTAAATTAAAAAAGAATGTATATTTTTTAACTTTCAATATTACAGTGTATCATTCTTGCTATCCTTCCTGGTCAGTCTGTATTTTGTTTTTTTTTATGTGCGTGTGTTTGGGTTTTTTTGGTTTTGTTTTTTTTTTTTTTTTTTTTTGGTGTAGTTTTTTTTACATGGAAATCCACTGAAAACCACAAAACCATAGAAAAATTAATGAAACAATGAAGCTGGAAACCCCAAATGTGAAATTTTGATTTTATTTCCTGAGCTGTGGAAAAAAAAAAAAAGCCAGATGAGCATAAAAACAAGAAACATATTAACATAATAGATTCAGATCATTATTCACACTCAGTTACTCCAGTTAATTTTTACTCCCTCAAATTAAAAAGGTGAGTCGAATTTTACCCTCTTAGCAGGGGTGAAAACCAACAACACAGAAAAAGAAGCAGGTCTGAGTGTTCAGATTAAAACTTTGCATCCTAAGATGGTGCAACCTGGCTGATCACTTTTCTTTCTCAGAGAAAAAGAGTCTTTTATATATGGCTTGTCTTGGAAATGAGTTTCCCTCCTTCAACTCATCTCTATAGCCAAAGAGACTACTCTCTGCAGGCTGCTGGCAGTGGTGTCATCCAGAGCCCTCAGGAGCCTGAGACTTCACTTGGCAGTCAGAAGTAAGAATCCATCAGATAAATCAGTTGTACAGCCCTAGTTTTCCTGTGTTACTGAATTCATGTTAATTGTGTAATCTTTTAATTTAGAAAAGGCAAATAAAAAGTACATGTGTACCCTGTTTAGAGTTGGCAATTTCTTCATTTGGCATGACTCCTCCTGTATAAAGTAAAGGGAAAAGCTCTATTTGCACATTAATGTGCCTTACCTAGTCTTTACATAGCAAGAGAGATTTTTGTCTTTTTATTTCTGTGTAAGTTTATTACACGGGGTTTTTTTCTGAATAGCTGCTGCACAATGATTCTTGAGAATATAAGTATTCACTCTTTTAAAATCTGTTTGTTATGGAAGTTAGAATACAAAGTCTGCTTTGCTTCTTAATGAATTGCCTATATTCCACACAGCCCTCAGCCTATCAGTTATTGCCAATTATTTCAGGTCATGCTCAGTTTAAAAATTAATTGAAAAGAAATTAGTCCACAAGGATATAGCTGTGAACTGTAATTTTGACAGACAGTGGCATAAAAGACTTGGATTTAATCATGTCACTTTTAAAAGCATTTTATATATGTAAAATTTTTAAACTTGCCACAAGCATATATGGCGTTTAATTGATCTTGGCACACATCTATTAATCTGTGTAATGCAGGAGCACTACAGGAAAAAAATAATGTACGAATTACTTTGAGATACCTGTCACTATTATTTCATCAAATATGCAATTGCCATTTTGAAAAAGAAAACCAACCCAACCCCCAACACAAATCCAAAAAATAAACCCTCTCCCATTTTATAATGGAATTGATTTACTAGATTTAGTCTTTCAAAGGTCTGAGATGTCATGGCAGAGAATCTCTAATACATGATATATCCACAACATTCCTGATGATGCAGGAGACTGAACAACCAGAAAGACATCAATACTTAACAACACTACATGAAGGAAACAAAATTTCCCTTGTGCTGTTTGTGGTTCATTAAAGATAGTTCAAATCTTGATTATGACAAACAAATGTAACTGGCAGAACCTGAAGGAAAATGCAGCAAGGCATTAAATTTGGGCCTTGCCGAAACATCAGATTCCCCTTGGCAGCCTAGACTCAGGTGTTTTCAACATGGGGTAAAGGATAAGGATGTGATTTCAGGTGTTGGTTAAGTTAAGTAAGTAAATACTTTCTTTCCAAATCAATTTAAAAGGTTTGAAACCATTCCAAACCTTCATTCACAGCCTGGTAATGGCCCTTTGTCCTGCTAAAGTGATGATACACCCAGGTGATACTTTGGCTGTCTCAATTTAGGATTTTGGGAAATAGAAGGGGAACTAAATGTGTTCCTTCAAGGCTTCCTTTTCTAGTCTTTCAAAGATGAGGTGACTAAGGTGAACAACAGCAAAATCAGTAATTCCCCAGAAGACTTACAAACACAGTACTTGAACTCTCTTTTAAGATTTTGTCCTAATGCTGTGCTTTGTCATCTGCTTCCTTCTGCAACATAATCTGCATTAAAATATCTGTGATCCAGGCCTGAGGATGTTTTAAAGATTCTCCAGCTGCCTTGAGGATTTAGAGAGGGAGATCTGCTTTTACTAAACAGCCGCAGTGAAGAGTTAGGGTGATATATTCAAAAGTCAGTTTTGATGCTGATCTTTAAGTACAATCAGGGTCTCCTCTAAGGGGTACAAGCAAGATTGATGGAAGAACAATCTTTCTCATTTCCCTTTTAAGAATCTACAGTGTGAGCACCTAGAAATATGAGCTTAAATGAAGTTGATAGTGAAGAAGAAGCACATAGGTGAGTACTTTATACTAGGACAATACTATTCTGTCTAGAAGCCATCTGTCAATGGCTACAGTGTTTCACAGACAAAGTTAATAAACACATAGCACAAATGGCCATCTTTGCACTGTTTAGTCTGAGAACAACAGATGTATTAAGCAGTAAGTGTAGATGTAAAAAAGTACTAAGCTTAATTTCCTATTTAGGAAGTCAAAATGAGTAAATGTTAGAAAATTTAAAATGTTATTTGGCTTTCTAGGCTAATAAGCTTCCTTTAAAAATATGATTTCTCAAAGAAGATCAGGAAAAAATAGGAGTTTCCAGTAACAAAATGTTTACCTTAGGAACACAGATATTCTGGATTTAGGAGAAGCAGACTGAAACTGTAGGCAAGTGTAGCTTTAAATGCTTAAAGATAGGATTATTTTTTTCCCCAGTTACCTAGAACTCTCAATTTGATGGTGAATTTTATCACAGAAGCCAGGAATTATAGAATCATAGAATAATAGAATATGATGAGTTGTAAGGGGCATATCAGGATCATCAAGTCCAACTCCTGGCCCTGAGCAGAACACCCCAAGAATCACACCATGTGCCTGAGAGTGTTGTCCAAAAGGCTCTTGAACTCTTTCAGGCTTGGTGCTTTAACCACTCCTTGGGGAATCTGTTTCAGTGACCAAACACCCTCTAGATGAAAAACCTTTTTCTGATATCCAACCTAAACCTCTCCCAACTCAGCTTCATGCCATTCTCTCGGGTCCTGTCACTGGTCACGAGAGAGAAGAGATCAGTACCTGCCCCTCTGCTTTCCCTCATGGGAATGTTGAAGGGCACAATGAGGTCTCTCCTCAGTCTCCTATTGTCCAGGCTGAAGAGACCAAATGACCTCAGCCACTCCTCAGGAAATAAAGATGAGAAAATTAAATCAAGAAAAAAATAAATCTGAGGCTGGCAAAACCTTGGATAGAAAATGGATGAATGAACTACATATTGGTGTTCTATTACGAAAAGTTTTGAAAAAGAAAACAAAAAGTCATATGCAGAAAAGTCACAGAATATGTCATTTCCATGGCCATCTGCTATAAGGATATGACTGTGCAGCTGTGCTAGATTGTGAGAAGTGAGAAAAATGACCACTCAGATAGGACCTGCAAAGAGGAAAAAAATCCCTTAACAAGTCCGAAATCTTGTATCACACCTCCCTCACCACAGAGGTTTTCTGTTCCAGCATGTCTTTTATTAAACTCATATCCCGGGACAAACCTAAGCTGTAAAATCTGGTGATTCGTGGAAAGCACATGTAAGTTACAGTTATCACAAGACACAAGAGGAAACAGATTAAGTAATGGACTGCAAGCAAAGAGTTTCTCCTAGTTCTAAAGGTTATCACAGATTCTGGAATTGTCCCCTGCACTTAAAAAGATAAATGCTGGTTTTCAAACCAATAAAACTAACAGCATCAAAATGTCTTTACATCAGTTGATTGAAAATGTGCTTAGGCAGAATATTGATAATTCTTATATTGTAATTGTTTGAGGTTACTTTTTACCCTCATCTGTAACTCTAGTGCTTAGTTAACAAAGGGAGTAAAACAATATCTCCAAGATAGTGACTCCAGCATCACAGGGAGCAGCCTCAGACCTCAGACCTGCTTATAGTTGTCCACCAAAATCAGAAAGATAAATCTCCTCAAGCTTAGTATTACTGAAGAGCAGAACAAATTAATAAACCATATGTTTTCTTATTTACTTTGTAAAAGGTAAACAAACAATATTATAAATAAACAATCAGAAAAAAAAAGAATGGCACAATTCAGTTTTGACTTCAAAGCATACAAATACTTACAAGTCATCTTTAGAGAAAGTCATTATCAAAAAATATGTAACCTGTGAGGATAAAGAACAATTCCTTTTTTAAATCTCCACCACATAGAGGAAGGAAATTTCTGGAAGCTGCTGAATCAAGTTAACAGAAAGCCTCTGAGACTTTCTGTTAAAACTTTGCTTTTCCTGTCAAATTCAACTAAAAAAAGGAAAAAAAAAAAACAGTCAAAAAACTCCCCAAAAAACCTCTCTGCAAGCATTGGGATTACATTTTGAGTTAGATTACCTGGAAAGGAGAGATGAATTTAGTGGCCTTAGGGAAGCTGCAGGTCAAGAACTACAGGATTCCTAACTAACCAGGCATCTTCCAAAGAGTGTATATGGTGAGAAACTGAAGGAAGCAGAAAAGGGTCATAAGCAGAAAAGAGAAGAAGGTGGCCAAAGAGTTAATCACGAACAGGAAAAGTTTATAAGCCATTTATATTGCTGGAGCTTTTCATTTTATCGTGCTGCTTTGGCAAAAGTGTGATTATTTGCTCTAATGTTATGTGCAGAGGCAGTATTAGATAGAAAGTAATAGGTTGCAAAGTTCTGAGAGAGCTGCATATCACCATACAGCTAAGCACTCTCTTAATAGATATGGGGGATCCATGCTTGCTGAATAGGAACAATGTAATTACGGCAGTCATCCAAGAGCAAATGAAAGGATGGGGATATGGTTTTTAAGGGTTTACATTTAAAATAGTTGGTTTCCAGCTCTCTGATAGACAAAAGGGAAAGAGAACAGGAGAAGGCCATCCTGGAGAAGACCTATGGCTGGTCCAATTCTTGTAATGTTCTTAAATCTTGACATTTCAATGAAAAGGGTGTGGGGTGATTTGCAGTGCACACATGTTTTCCCAGTGGCTGTAATAGCTATCTCTCATTGGATTTTGTAGCTTCAATGAATGTGTCTCAGTTCACAATTGAAAAGAAAAGATAAACACACACGTTGTCTGATACAATGGCTCAGTTGAGAAGCAGTCACTTGTCACATTGTCAAAGACTTGGTTTCTTTAGACCATGTGACCGTGTCCTTGGAGTGGTAACTAATACCTCACAGGTAAAAGCATTTATGTGTTTTACTTCAAACTGTTCATTTTAACCTTGGATACGAAAGAACTGGCATTTAGTATTGAACTCACAGGGAATATGTGGGTTTAGATACTCAGATTTCTAAAGAGAGTAAAAGGCTGTGACTACAGGCATTTTGCCTGCATCCTTCTGTAAGAAGTCTGGGAACCTGATCCAACAGATGATGACTTGTTTAGTTTCCTTTTGGCTGCAGAAGCCACATTTCTTTTCAGTGTAAAACCGGACATGAAGAGGAGAGGTTGGTGCATGCCCAGGTCATGCCCCATATGGAAACAGGAGGTAATTGGGGTATATTCCAGCTCAGAACCAGGAATTCAGAAGTGCCTCTATCCCTGTTAGTATAGGCGTAGTCTCTGAGAATCAAAAGCACCATTGTTTCTTCTGAGACATTTGGCAGAGCATGGTGAATGTGGCTGAATACTGTTTCTCCCACCACATGAAAGCAAGAAAAACTTCCTAAGAAGTGGTATTGGACAAATGCTGGGAAGTAAGTGACTGACTAGGGCAAAACCAGACTAATTCATAGTCCAGTAAGCATGTAAAAACCAGAAAACTGACAATGAGCCACTCCTTTCACCTCAGCTGAAGTGTACTAGGCATGTGGAAACTTTAAAACTGTTAGTCGTGCCAAAAGAGAGTCATCACTGCATTGTAAAATCATTATTTAAATTAACAATTGCTTTTTAGCTTGAGTGTAGTGTATCAGAGGTTTGGCTTCTTCTAGAAAGAAAGAAAAGTCAAAAATAGATATCTATATATTATATATTTTTAAAATGAAATTAAAATATCCATGACTAGCTTAGCATGTTTTCAGATTTTTTTTTTAAATTACATCTTTGAACTGTTTCCAAGACTTTTTGTGAAAATCTGAAGGCAAAATGCAAATGAATTGAGCAAACACCTAATAGGTAGCTGCTCTTTATGATGTGGACAAACATGAGCTGGCATGAATGTAAAAGCTGCATCATTGTAAGAGATTGATTCTGAGCCCCAGGGCTTTAACTCTATATAGTCTTTCATCAAAATAACATTTGCTTCCCTTGCCATATGCTCACTGTTAGTATATTTTCTTTCACTTGTCATGGTTTTGAATCTGATCTAAAGTCAATCTGATTTAGTCTTTTGACTAAAATCAGATCTTGGAGCTATAACTGACAATTTTATGCAAAGAAAATTAACAGGTGAACACTGTTGTTGGAGAAAACTGTCAACTCACACAGTTTAAATCAAATCTGTATCAAAGATGTTTATTGAATTATTAATGTCATGTAATTAACCAGTAAATATGAAACTAAAAATTCAGGATTAATATAAGAAATTGAACACATAAATCATGATTTTGGGGTCTTACCAAAGGTTAGTAAACAATTACACATTTCTAAGCACTCTTCTGCAACTAATCCCCACAAGTTCTAATCATACACATTCACTTGAACCCACACACATGAATTCCCCAGCAGTACAAATATTATCTATTGAAATATCATCAAATACAGTCTTTTACATCAAAGACACCATATGAGACAAGCTTCACAAACTTCTTAAGTCTCATCTTACTCATAGTTACTGTTTTACCTTCATTTACTTCCACTGAAAGACTGACAGAATTCCACAACTGTCGTACTTTAAAATTTTGTTCAAACTTTCTGCCTGAATGTATTTAAAGTGAGCCAGAAAATTTTTCTTCTGGGATAGCATTACCCTTTACTATACACAGATGTACTGGTCCTTGGTGCTTTCTCTCTTCCTCACCATATATATAAAGACAGCAATCTGTATCCCAAAATTAATTACAGAAACGTTAATGGAAGAGGACCTCTACAGGTTGCTCTGCCCCAGACTCTGATGGAAATTGGGATAGTCATATCAGGGCAGATGGGCTTTTGTCTGTACAGCTTACCTTTGAAAACCTCACAGGAAGGAGATTTAACAGCTTACTGGGGCTCAACCTTCAAGTTACCTGCTGGGCTTGTCAATCCTGCTCTTTTAATTCCTAGTCTCTGGATGCTACAGAGATGCAGTGTCCTCTGAAAATGCTGGAAATGGAGCACATTACAGAACACATTTATGTTTTGTTTAGTATGAAGCGCCCTGTGGAAACTCTTGACACAATTTCATCCTGCTGAAAGGATTTTGAAGAAACTTGCATGCAGTATTAGCTTGTTCCTGAGCTGTAAGGAATACTGAACATAAATCATTTATGCTGGTAGTGCAGAAGTGACTTTCAGTCAGATTAGACACATTCATCCACTTGATAGATGTTCACAATGTTCTTAGTAGGTAGATGCCTGATTTTCTGCCAGAGCAGAGAGCGATCTACTGAGCAAGTCTTTGTATTCTTTCCTCAGTCATGCACTAAACATGCACCTTTTGGATAAAATATTCCCCAGTGTTGATATTAGCTTCCTGAGGGGACAGATGTTCTAAGTTTAGGGTTTTGTTTACTTGCAAGAGCAACATTCAACAGGCACACCACGTGAAAATGCCTGAATGATCATGTCTCAGTCAGAAACAAGGAATTCTCTTCCTGAGTTTAAAGGTTCAAGAATTCTTTGTTCCAGCCTAAAATTAACTTGCAAATGCAGGCTGACTATGTCCAATTTTCAGAGGAGGGAGCGGAGGATGGAATGAACATCATTATTTCAGTATAATACTTATCCTATTTACCTGTTTAAAAAAGCTATATTAACATGTAATTAGGAAGAAATATCTATGAAGAGAAAGAAAAATGAAAGCAAGCCAACTTGTAACTATCCTGCTGTATTAAATAGTGTAAGTCGCTTCTTTCTATTTTGTGTTTTTGTCACATACACAATATCTTTATCATTGCCTTAAGTGTCCCATATTCTCATGTCCCATGTTGAAATTTCTTATCACAGTCAGAAAAACTATCATTGATTTGGCAATGGTAGACCATCTAACAAGACCGGATAACATTTTCAACACTTCCTTTGGTGTGCTGAAGTGTTCTACTGCACTACATTGTCATTCAGAAGTGGTAGTAAAGCCTCCCATTCCTGTAAAACATAACTATTAATATTCTCCAAGCAGAATAGAAGTGCAATTAATGAACAGTACATTGTGGAATATGACTTGTCTGATGACTGTGTGATGATGCAGAAGCACAGTTTTAAAATCTCCAAATGGAAGCCTGCAACCACATGTAATGGCTCTGACTTATGCTTTCTATGTCTTTCTGTGCTTTCTGTCTATCCAACTCTCATTCAGATGTTGTATTTCCATAGTCTAAGGAAACTCTGAGTAAACAGTCACTGATGTGAATTTTAGACTCATTTTTTTGTGGCATACAACAAATTGCTAGCAATGGAGTTTCAAAGCATATGCTGAAGTCATTTGGGGGCAGGTAGCAGCAGCTCTCAAAAACTTCTCTCTTGTGCCTATGGTCACATTGTGTCTGGAGGATTTCTTTCTCTCTCTCCCTCAAGTGTACCAGACGGACTTTTTGTATATAACTTCTCAAGTTCTGTTGCAAATCATTCCTATGCAGCAATATGTTAGTACACTGACAATAGTGATCTGGACATTAGCTGGCAATATTGTCCTTGGCAGGAATTAGTCTCAAATACTACCCTGCTGAATCACTGATCTCTGCCCATCCCTCGTATATCACAGGATATTGTAACCAGGTACATTGTCCTTGAAACAGTTATGTTGTGGGCCTTGTGTCATTTTATCTCTCACTATATTACAGGAATTTCCAGGTATCTGGAAAGCAATAAATTTTTCCCTCAGACTTCTGCAGTCAGTCAGTGATGTCTGAACTTATCTAATACAATTGACACAGGAATCAGGTACATTTTCTTCTTGGGGAGGTTGGAGGTGGGTGGGATGGGGAAAGGATGGTAATATTTTTCAAGTGTTCCATGTATAGTCTGACTAACATAATTCCATTCTGCACTTAGTTTGTCTACCCAGGTTTATACCAATGTTCTGACTTCAATGGGATTTAGGTATTTTTCTTGAAAATGCATGCTTTCTTTGTGCTATTCATATACTTATGCCTGTCCTGTTCTTTACGTTTGGATATGGTTGGTATCTTTAGGTTTCAGTAGAGTTGCTCAGAACTCTCTGGGAATCTATAACACTCTTATACCTGAGTCATTTCCTGAAGATACAATTTTCTGAGCACTGAAATATGGTATTGTTTGAATTCAATCTGTGAAACCTTCTAGCCAAAAGACATTTTCATCCCAGCAGAGAACGAAAAGCTGCTCTGAAGATACTGTGTGTAAACAATAAAGGTAACTGCTATCCCCATTGCACAATAACTGCTTCAAGGTGGTGTTTTGCACCTTTCTGATTGGTTTGATTTCCCTGGGTGCCTCTTTCTTGTGCAAGCTCACACTATCCTTTCTCTGTAACTGTGACCATTCTTGTCTCAATCCATTGCTTCCTCATGTCTGGGAGGGCTTTTTAACAGTTTCAGGAACAAATTTGAAATTGTCTGATAAGCCCTATACTTACTACACATTCAAGAGTGAATGTGGAGAGATCCTCCTTTTGTGTATTTTCCCATCTCTCTGTTGTAATCAGAAAGCAATACCAGTTTCTTCAGCTCAAAGAAACTTTCTTTGAGCTGAAGAATCAGCCTTCAGACTGGCAGCTGTTGTTAAGAGGTACAGATTCAAAACTGTATCAGGTTATGGTACTGCAGAAGAACCTTGATATCTTCTGTTTCTGAGCAAAAAATATGTAATGTATTTGTTGTTTGTTCCTATAATATGGAAAAATTGTGCCTCTGGTAAAAGATGAAATGCAAAATATCACGACCTGGTTAAAAAAAAATCCACAAAATGTTTATCATTATTTTCACTTATTTACTTCTGTAGTGAATGTTACTACTCACTTCAGTAAGGACAACAAAGAGCCCCACATTGGCAGTGTGATAAATCCCATCTCCACTCTTTGTGTTTGACAGCACTCATAAGAAGCTTATCTAATTTTATTTTGTTTTCATCTCAAAGGACTAAGCCTAGGAATTTGTCTCTGCATGAAGCATATTATATGGAAATGTACTGAGTAAGCCACTGCCATCTCCACAGCTGTTCTGTGCTGTGCCACACTGTCCCCCTAGGATGCTTCTTTATCTCTCCTTAGTGCCATCAGATTGCAGATGTGCTATCAAAATGTCGCTGTTTCTTCTAGGATTGTGCACCTGAAAGTCCAAGATTTGTATTTAGCTTTAAATATTCAATAGTACATTGCAAGATGACATGAACAGTACTTGACATTTGGAGCCTGTGGATCACACTTAGAGATGTGTCAGATTTGTTAGTTTGGGAAACATCTGCTACCTGGGGAAATATGATGTAGTGCAACTGAATTTGAAACAGAATGAAATGGAATTCCGATATAATGTGTCTATGCTCTGAATTGTGTAAATTTCAGTTCTTCTTATTTTGATCCACCCATATAAAATGCGGGAGTGGTGCTTCAAAAATGCATTTGACATTTCCTGCTCTCTCTTCCTACTGAGATTACTGTAAAACTCTCTTTGTCTTCTACTGAGACAGAGTTAAGTGCAGGCTGTGATTTTCCAAGAGTTCTCTTTGTATGCTCATGTTCCAGAGAGAACATAGAAATTTATCTCCCAATTTAAAAGAGCGGACGATGTTTCTTCTAAGTAGTCTCACAAGACATCATAACTACATATTTCTTCAAGTAGAAGCAAAATGCCTCAGTCCCAACACTAGTGTGAAGACTTACATCAAGCAGAGAATTACTGCACTTCTTCAAGTCGCTGGCTTCTCCCATCCTACCCACATACTGTGCGTGTATGCACACCCAAGGCTCCACTCAGCACTCAAATGCCTGGACTGGCATTACAGCAATCTTCTGTGAAAGTGGCGAGCTTAACCAGGGATTATGTGCTTCTGGAGAAGCTGTACTGGGCAAGAAACCTAATGCCAACACAAGATAGCTTAAATACATATTATATTCCTATAAATATGTATGTATTTCATTTGACTTATTCACCCAGGAAAAAAATCAGTCTTATCAGGAAACAAAGAATCACACACTTTCTTCACTTTCTCCTTCTATTATCAATAAAGGTTAACTGCAGTGAAATATGAACTCAGTAGAATCCATACCCTTTCACTCATAAAAAAAACTCTAATGAAAGTCAAGAAGTAGGTGGAGGAGGCCTCTATAGGGAAATGAGTTCAACTGGATATTCCTAAAAGCATTTCAAAATGGCAGGATCAGAAAGGTTTAGCTAAGCTATTAATCTTAGTTCAAAGAACATTGAAGTAAACTCCCTGGTGCACAGAGAACTAGATTGAATCCTTATGAACATGCTGACCTGTTGGCTCTGAGCATCGTAGAGCAAGCAGAAACAATTAAAAATAGGAGAAAAAGAAGCAGAATAAATATATTATTTTTCTATATAGTAGTAGTTTCTTGCCAGCTGGACAAATTATATCTTTCTCCTTTTTTTTTTTTTTTTATTTCTCTAAAATAAACAGAATATAAGAGGTTTAGTTTTCCCTTTTAGTTTTCTCTTGGTAGTAATCTTCATCCATTTTGTTGAACAACTTTACTCTGTCTGCAGGAACAAGCAATATGTCTCAGGAAACTAGTTATTCTTTGCGGACAATCCTTCTTCTTATACAGAAGCTGTCTGAATCTGGGTGGTCAGATTAATATCTCAACATTAGTTCAAGTAGACTGGAAACAAAACACTGTAAGGAAAGTACAGTGCCAACCAAGAAACCTTAGACAGTTTTTTAAAAAGTAACTTCTTGGGTTAAATATAGATACATTTATTTATCACCCAAAGCCCCCCAAAAGTGTCAGACATGAATATCTTTCCTGAATATTTTAGTTACAAACAGATCAGAGTCAGAGGCAGGAGAAGTAATCCTTGGTCATGTCAATATCTCTGTAGATATAGTCAAGAATAATATTTTGTAAAATGGTGTAAAGTAACTTTAACATAACAGAAAATAAGTAAAAGTGTATTTAAAAGAAATGTAAACACTTTATATACATAGGACAAAAAGTATATATATGATGGCTTAAGTGATCCTTTTCATTAGCTGAAATTAAGACAGTATTAAAATAGCTTAAACTTCAGAAATTACAGCTAAAAATATCTAATATTCTATATTCACAACAACATGAAATTCAGTAGTATGAATTGTTAAATTGAAGAATTCCTAATACTTCCTAATGCTCAATTCACAAGAATGTCAACTGCAACAAATTACACTTCATTTCTGTCATAAGGCAGGCAAGAAAACGAAGGTAAAGTAAATCTGTAAAAGACATAGAATCAAGACATTTAAATTAAAAATTGTTCAAATTTTCAACAGATCCTTTAAGAATCAAAGTTAACTATAACTATAGTTACAGCTATAGAATAGCAACAAGTCCAATCATTCATGCCTCAATATTCAGTAAGATATTTAAATACCTAGTGTACCTTAGTCTGTTTGTGTCATTTAAATTAGTTCAAAAAATTTATATTAATAAACTTGAGGTGACTGTGCCCCTCTACTCAGTCCTCGCGAGGCCACATCTGGAGTATTGTGTCCAGTAGCCTTGGTTGTAGTGGTGATAAATATGAGAGCTGATGGTCCTGAGGTGAGTGAGGAAGGCAAGTAATGGCTTATTCACAAAACTGAGAGGTGGCATCCAGATGGACATTGAGTCTCAAAGGCTAAGAAGCTTGGGAAAGCTGGAAGGCCTTTAAGAAAACATTGTCCTGCTGCAAGGATGATTTATCTTAGTACTTGGGAAGAAAAGTGTGTTATTTATAGCTTGCCCTAGTTATCTGTCCTCCTCTGTGCTCTTTATTAACAGAGCATTCTCATTTGTTCTTCAGATATATTAATTTGGGGCAACATGTGCCTAATTTTATTCATTGCAATGTGGACAAAGGTAATATTTTACTAAGGTGTCCAAGGATCTCACTGAAAATGTAAAACTAAGCCACGCAGAACTGTACACTATTTCATCACATTTGAATCCCATGAAAGCAAGGAGTTCTATGGCCAAAGAAATAGTTTGTATTGGCATTAAATAGAAAACAAGATCATTTCAGACAATAGGGACATTTATTCTGCTGGGTTATTTTTTCACTGGATTTTTGTGTTTTTGTTTTGGTTTGATTTTGTGTATGTATCTTTTCTTGTGTGTTTTTTTTCCTTTTCTCTGATGTGACAAACCCATTCCTTATAAATACTATAAGGAAATTAATCTGAATTATCACTTCTCAACCCATATCAGGAGACTGGCTTGGCTAGGATAGCTGGAGTCCTGATGCAGAAAGGCAGCACATGGGCTGGAAGCAGGGACAGACTGCACAGAAGGAATCTATAAATATTTCCTAGGCATATAGAAAGTGGTGTCAGAGAAGCTGAAGCTCCGCCGGGTTTGAGCAGAAAGACCCAAATAGACTAATGTCTGAGCAGCCTGGTCTGACCCCAGAGCTGACACTGTTTTTCGCTCAGGGTTGGACTAAAAGTATTCTGAGATCTCTTCCAGCCTCAGCTATTCCCTTCAGTTCTGAAATAGGCACTAGCCTGCATTATTTTGACGAGATTGATTTTTTTAACCTGCTTTTGGCATCTGCTGAATCTCTGTCTATGACTTGGTGCCATTGAGTCAAAGCAGGAGTTTACCTACATCTCTGTAGGGTCAACAGAAAATATTAGAGGCAGAAATACATGAGGCAGAAAAAGAATGGTTTCAATAGAAATAATTTGCAATTTGAAAAGTTTTCAATACTGTGTACAACATGACACTTAAAGAGACTCAAAGACATTTCAAGTAAACAATATAAACCTAAATTTAGCTACTGTTCTGATGTCTTTTCACTGTAGACTGCATTCCTGAAATGACTATCATGTTTTCTTTCAGTAAATCTAATTTTGAAATGTACAGCCAGCATAGCAGTGCAAAATAATACAAAGCAAAATGTATTATATCCTCTCTGAATACAAAAAGGCCCCACGGGGACCTTGTTTCATTTATAGCCAGATCAATCCTACTTCAGCTTGTCACGAGATCAGACTTCTGAGATACCCTAACAGAAGAAGCTAAAATTTTATCTAGTTTTTATTTTTCCATAGTGATTTTAAGTGTTCTCTTAAAACAATTATTTCCACTCATCTCATCCACAACTTACTATCTCTCATGTGTTGAGAAGAAAAGGCAGAAAGAGTGTCTTGTCTTTCTAATTGTCTTCTTTTTTCTCTTTGTATTCTCTCCTTTACTTCTGCTTCCGTTATTTCTACTCCATACTATTTTTCCCAGTTCCTTGTCTTTGTCTCTTTTTGCTATATATATCCACTCCTGACAATTTCCTCCTTTCCAGGGTCAGTATCACTGTTATCTAAGAAGGACAAGCAATTGTAACTGTGCATGAACAGTGCTTGGTAAAGCTATGAAATGGTAAAGCAGAGTTGGTATGTTAAATACATTGTTTGGGTTGAAACTGAATTATCATTTTTATTTAAAACTATCACAAATTAAGTAATTCCATTAAATAATTTTAGATATATCTAACCAAAAGTAATGCACAACTAATCTAATGTGTTTTACCACAGAAATATGGAGGTTTCAAAAAAATCTATAAGAACACATGAAAAGAGTGAAAGAAACGTGAAACACTATGTCATAGGCAAGATGATTTTAATTTCATAGTTGCATTCCGAATTTAAAAATTCTCCAGTAAGTGATGAAGCAGTCTTGGTCTAGACAACTATATGTCTACCACAGGCACAGACACTTAGATTTTATCATGTAGTTCTTCTTTCTCTTAAAATTATCAGTTGTGTGCATTGCATCCCAGCGGGGAGTCTTTACTGTTGAGTCCTCTGAAAGCTCAAAGAAGATCCAACCACACATTGGTTGAGTACTTTATTATCTCCAGCTGCAGCTCTTTCCCATATTTGCTACACTCGTGTCTATTGTTGTAAAGGTAATGGGTATGAAACTTATAGTTTTATGTCTGCATTTACAAAGGAATTCATTGGCATCAGGTTTGCATCTGCAACAAGATTTCCCTATCACCTCAAAAAAACTTTTTTCGATGTTAATAAATGTTTTTTATTTTATTCCTACTGGATAGATAGATTAATATGGTATGGTGGCTTTGAGGAGAATACCACTGCATTTCTCTTGTCTCATAGGTTAATATCTGCCCACTTTTTTGAAAAGTAAATTCTTATTTTGCTAAGATTGAAAACATCTTTTGTTGTCTTGAAATGTAACAATATAAAAAAATAGAGAAACCCCCCTGTGTTGTAACTACTGTGCTATTTTCCATGGAGAAAATAAAATCCTTACACAGTTAGTAAAATTCTAGGAACCAAATCATATTTTCTCAAGTCTCAGTCTGAACTTTGACTTGTGTAAAGAATATTACATGTGGAGGTTAAAAAGTAGTGAAGCTGCTATAGGGGCTCATTAAAACCCATTCTGACTCCACTGCAAATGTCTCCTGGCCTCTATATATGAAAGAAGTCTATATATGAAAGAAGTATTTTCTATATGAAAGACTTTTTTAGTTAACATTTTGAAACCAATCTCTCAACATTTAGTAAATATATACCAAAGTAGGACATGAAGCATGACTGAAATTTAGAAATTCTCAAGTTCTCCCTAGATTCCTGCTATAGTTAACATACAAAAAAATCTCTTTTTAGGTAGATAAAAACATATTACTCCACCAGTACTATAAAGTTACAGAATACTGAGCATTGGAAGGTTATATGGATAATCCATTCTCCCATACAACTGATGTCGGGTTTGACATTTTTAACCTGGGTACTTCACTAAACTATTTCTGAATGGATGAAACAACAAACACATTAAGTAGCACTTTTGTCTACAGGTGGTACTCTGCATCCTCATATTTCAGTGTTCCAACTACAAGAGGCATTAGATGGCCCATGACCTTTTTGGTTCACGGTTAATTTTTGAATTCCTACTATGGCATAAAGTCATCAGCAACCGATGGTTGCTTGAAGGTCCAGGTAAACATCCCAAATATGCTTGTATTCCTGTTACTGTAATTGTGAATGAAAATGCTTCTATGGTCTTTCTGTTAGTGATGAAATGGTAGGGAATTATGATTATGAGCAGATATGATCCTATGTAGTGTCATGTTGAGCAATAGTAAGAATGATTCATGACTTCTGGTCATGCATGACTAGAAACTGCATGACATGCAATTAAAATTCAACTTTGTTCTGTAGATTTCTTTTTCTTCTGATAAGTATTTTGCAGGTATTTTTTCACTCTAGAAATGATGTAAACCATTGGTTTATTGCTTAAGGAACACACTGGAGTTCCTTATTCTTCAAAATGCATGACGGTAAAGAAAGATGGTTTTCAGTTGTTCAGTAGGTATATTAGTGCATTTTTGATGATTTCCAGCTGATCAAAGAACTGTGGGTTTAGGACAACTCAGGTTGAACTTAGAAAAGTAAAACTAAGTGTTTTGTCTACCAGCTTCATTTAAGAAACAAATTGACATGAGGTATATTTTGGGGTGAAGTTATACAAAAATAGGGAAATAAAAATCACGTGGAGAATTTGGATTAGCTGGCATTTATGACAGCAGCAAGGAAAAGGGAATCTTAGGAAAGCATTAGCAAGAAGTTCTGAGATACAATACTGTTTTCTTTATTTTAGTAGCGTGATTGCACACCTGTGATGGTAAAAAACACCTTCCTAATTTTTTTATTTGCTCAATTGTCAGAAAACTATATTATTATTATTTTCTCAATGTGATATCAAGATAGTAACAAGTGAGCTACTCTTCAAACCCATTTCTTCCTATTAGAAAAGCTTATTTTTCATGATTTATTTAAACTTCCTTTTTTTATTTTTTTGAAGTTGCTGTAGTTGCATTTTGGAACATAATTTTAGTGGATAAACACATCTAAATCAAATGGACATTATCCGAAATATTGATCTATACAAGATATCACTGACAATATTACTGATTTTGCACTGTGTTAAGAATGTTTAACTTCATTAATAAAATGGTGTCACACATTTTATGTATGATTCTCATCCATGATACATTACAGATACTGTTCTCATTCATCTTTCTTTAAACCCTAATTTCCCTAGGTCTAAACAAGGTCAAAGATATTCAGATATTTTTTCTTCTGTTCACATTCTTCTTCATTTGTTTTAAGTAATCTGTAATATTTTTATACTTTTTTTTCCACTCTACATTGAACTTCTATGTAATAAACTTCTTTTGAGATGATTCGCCACTTCCCACAAAACAAATTCTTTTGAACAGTCCAAGGATTAGCAAAGCAGTCACATTCCACCTTTTGGATAGAAAACATTTCATCACAAATGTTCTATCTAATCATCACTTAATGAGAAGAAGTCACATTCTGAAGTTATTTATGGCTCTCTGTATATTTATGAACAAGTGTGAAATCTGGAAAAAAAAATGTAGTTTTAACTGTGAGGTTCTTGGCTCATCTGCAATTTTACCTTTAAATGGGAAAACAAAACAAAAAATGGAGTATCTACACAATATTTACATCAAGTATCTCTTCTGGGAAACACATGGACATTTTTTTTCCTTTGCATTTACTAGTTCATAGCTAAAGAGGATAAGATTAGGAACAGGCGCTGCAGAACAAACCTCAGAATAGAGAAGCCTTGGCTGGCACAGCACCTTGGGCTAATCTAGAGGGTCATCTGGAGTAGCTGCTAACTGAGAATAAATGCCTCAAGAGGGGAAAAATAATAGAAACTGCCACTACAGGTGCTCCCAGCTTTCAGTGGACTGTCAGTAGCTGCCAAGTTTTCTACTGAAATCCCCACTTTCTTTGCAGAGAATCATAATTTTATTCTTCAAGATAAGTGCTGAAGAGGAATTTTTTTAAGGACAAGTCAAGTAATTCGTTACTCTGTGACACTGCACAACATAAAATCTCAGCTAGGAATCTCTGTTTTGCCAGGCAAAAAAAAAAAAAAAACCCAACACCGAGAAAGGATCAACCAACAGTGATGACTGAAAAAAAAGTGAGGCATAACCTTAAATCTTTGTTTATGTATCAAAGAGCAGCACTGTCTTGCTTCACACTGACTGAAGTTCCAAGCAGTCTTGCCAGTAAGCAAATGTGCTCCCTTTGGGAAATATTTTACTTCTTTAATAGGTAAGCCTCAACATACTATATATGAATAATACACAATTCTAATGACATCAGATTGTGTCTGGCTCCCAATGGGTTTCTCAGGGTAGGTAGTGTCTGTCTAGGCCAATACAATGCTCAGCTGGCTTAGACTGGAATACGTGCCATGAACGTACCTCAGGTCTTTACCGAGTAGGCTGTACTTTCCTCCTAAATTACAACTGAGCCAACATCCCCTTTCAGTGTTTCCACATCTTCTGCAAAATGTAACACTTGAAAAGTTGATCAAATAAATTAAATTCCACACCAAACAGAAATCCTTTTCCACAATACTACTTATATATCCAGTATTTTGACTATTGGAACTTTGACTTTGAGGAAGAAAACATATCAAATAATAATAAAGACCTTAAAATTTTTTTTTAATGTATCTCTTCTTTCAAGACAAAGACAAAACAATATTTCTTTTAAATAAAAGCAGATTTCTTTCTTGCTTCCATTTTTTATTCCCTCCTGTACTTTGACTTCCATCTGCAGAATAAGCAGCTGATCTGCACAGTGAAGCATATATATGTTAATCTACAAATGGAGCACCTTAAGCTATTATTCCCAATTTGTATTAATGTTATCCAGCTGAATTTCTATTTTTCTATGAAAAGTGAAGAGGAACTTTGCCAGTTTCTCACTTTTTCCCATCAACGTCCCATAAATCACTCTGGTGAGTAAAAATATATCAAACAAACAATTGAGAAGATAGTTCTGATTTTTTCCCCAGATTGTTTGGAATTTGATATACTCTTAAGGCACTAACTGCAACTGTCTGTGAACAATTTATGAAATAAATGTACATTCTTCTTGAGAATAGATCTATAATTCTAAACAATGAATAAATTTTTCACCCGCTCTGTGACTCCTGTCATCCTATAGCTATAGTAACGCAATGCTTTTTCATCCTCCATGCTCTCAAGAGTGAAATCAGGATGGACATGTTTGTTGTCATGGCAACAAAACTCTACATAGGTTTTAACCAAAGCAGATGCAGAGAGTACAAATTCCTGGATTCTTTGGTTTTGGAGAGCTTTGAGAAGGCTCACTTAACTATAAGTTCCTGCATGAAAAATAAAGTGGAATATTACCCTTCTTTCAAATGCTAAAGAAACCTTCATATTCTGTACCTCAGCTTGCAATTGCCTGAGCGTTGACATATGACTTGTTACTATATTTTTTCCTTCAGGGCAGGCAATGAAAGCTTGTTGTGGTAAATTTGTTGTTTAGAAGATGAGATCATTTTTATATGAAGCTTTGCTACAGTACAAAGACTTCCAGCTTGTAATAATATCATAGTAGTTCACAAAATAATGGAAAAGGAAGGAAAAGGAAGTTAATGTGATTTATGGTAACCTGAGGAGTAAGACTTATAGCAGGTACCTTAGAAGGGCTGCCCAGCTTGTGGTTAAGACAACTGTATCAGGCAAAAGGAATACTAGAAAGTGGTCTTTTTTAAAATGCTGCCTCCTTCTTCATCTCAAAAAAGATTAGGTGTCAGGTAGCATTCACCTTTCTTTGTGGTCCTCTTCACCAAAGCATATCTTCCTTCTGGGTTGCTCAGCCCTCTTAGGAAAGCATGTGCTTAACCTACCTCAATACAGAGCAGAGATGCCTAGGTATGAGATGAAATAGTCTGAAATCTAATAAGAATTAGGTGCAATCTGCTGAAACCACTGAGCAATTTTCCTTCTACTTACTCTTTTCCTTTCTTCCATACCTAAGCTAGTACACCGTTTCTGGAGGGTACAAAGTGAGTTTACAGTTCAGCATGGCACTGCTTTGCACTCATTTCCTTCAGCTGCTGTAAGGATGATTCGTCTAAACTGGGTTAGACCGCTTTTCAATTTTTGTCATCCTATTTCAGTTGTTATTCTGCGGTTGTGACTTGTATAACACTATTTTGGCTTCAGGAACTATAATTAGGCAATACCCTGTAGAGAGGGCATTATCAAGGGCTGAATCCACCTGAATGGATAAAGACAGGATTCACCCCACTTCTTGTTCAGCAGATAAGACCCTGTTAAGAGAGTGCAACTCCTAAAAGTGTCTGCAGGCAATTTCTACAGTCTCTCGCTGCAGTTTTCTTTGCAGTGGAGCAATGATGCTCTGAACTGTCCCAAGATGAAAATATTAAGGCACAGTCTACCTCATTACACATTTCTTTGGCAACTACTGAAGACCTCTGTCGAATATCCCTGTAGCCTCTTCTTTGTCCTTCCTCCACCCCAAATATTGCAGGAAATAAAAGGGTGTCAAAGCTGAGAGCAGCTTGTGGAGGGAGTTTAGTACTGATGAAGTAGGCACTTCATTACTAACCACTTTATGTCAGCCTCAACTGCAAACAATTATAAATGGTGTAGATGGAGGACATAAAGATATCCAATCTTGCAAAAAAACAGCTTAAAATTTGTATTTAAGGGGGAAGTCTGATATAAGAGTGACATTTTCTGTGCTTTGTACTTCATTGCCAGTATTTTCCGCTTTGGTAAATTAAGAACTGTTACTTTAGTTCGCAGTTATTTAGTACCGACTGTATTGCAAGCAACACTTTTTTACAAAGGCTTTAGTATCGTTGTTTATGGCATAGTATTATAGGAGTGAATGGTATTTCCTAGCACAAAAATAGCTCAAAATAAAAGATGTATTAAATGAAATCCTGGAAATGAACATTAAAAATCCAGACATTCTTTCTCATCCTACATGTTTGTTTTATCCACTGGCAATATCAGCTAAGTAGGACTGTTGAAACAGAAAAATCATATTCTCTGAGAATGATCCTTTGTAAAAGAGGTATCAAAGTCTTCCCTTGTTTCCATCACAAATATCCCCTAAAACAAGAAAACAGAAGAGATATTGGAAAATTTGGCCCATCACTGTGGAATAACTCCAGCAAATGCAAAGCTGACTGTTACATATGTGTTATCCTATTGAAAATATTTTAGTCCTCATTCAAAGTATGAACAGCCCTTGACCTGAGCTTACATGGGGTCCAGGGCCGTGGGCAGGGTAGGGGAGCCTTGGGAGACCTCGCAGGGACAATTAGCACTGGTGATGCCCTCAAGGCCCTGCCAACAAATTCTCCTGCCAGCAAGTTCTGTCCTCACAGTGTACAGGTGCTGGGCTTGGAAGTTACTCCCTGTGAGCACCCTCCAGTATCTGCCTGTATACAAGGTGGTACTGGCTGGGAGGCCACAGCATCAGAAATCATGCTGCAGGACAAGTTAAGCAGCTGTGGAGCCATGAGTGCTTCCTGAAGGGAATGAAGTTAGCTTTCTTGGCAAACAGGTCCACAGTCACTAGATCTTTGTATTTCCCTGAACTCCCTCTGTGGTGAAATCTGAAAGTGCTGGAAGGTGTCTGGAGCTTTAAGGAGAACAACTGGCACCACAGGACACCTATAGTGTACCCATCTGGAGCAGAATTCTCATTCCTTTTCTAGATGTGAAGCAAATTGTAAGGTCTTCACAGCTTCAGCTTGGTTAATCCTCAAGCCTGAAGACATTCAGAGAGCTCAGGGAGGAGAGGCAACAGATGCTGGTTCCTCACTAGCAGGTCTGTAATATTCTCCCAGACTAAGATCCCCATAGTTCTTTTTGATAAAATATATGGGGTACAGCAGGAGAGATGAAAGGACAGATCAGACTCAGTGCCAGACTGTTCTTGAGGTACTGCTCAAGGGCACTAATTTAGGATATGAAAAGGCACAGATGTGCCTGAAGGCACAGATGTACCTTCTCTCCTGGGATCAAGGCAACGGGCAGTTGTGCAGGCAGTGGGGCAGCAGGGTTTCTTCCCCTCTCCTAAATCCATAAGCCATGTTGCTGTACTCCAAAGGGTGCACTGAGATTAAGGCAAGGTTTATTTTGCTCAGGGAGGGGCATGGTCATGGGACCTGGGCAGTTCAGGGCTGCAGCCTGTGGGGCTGGGCACAGAGGAAGGATCTCAGGGCGGGGGTTATGGTCAGGTTAGGACCTGGTACAACCAGGGACTGTCACAATGGGTGTGGCTATTGTGTAATTATGTTCCTGGGTTACAGTTGTCAGATGGAGGAGAGCTGCCATGTTCAGTGGGTCTCTTGGGCAGCACTGGGACCTGCACTGCAGAGGTGAAAAGAGCCTTGAGAAGACCCTGAGGTTATCCTCAGTCTCTGTGTAACCCCTTTCCACAGGCATGACAAGGATCCTACATGGCAGTGAAGAAGGAGAGTGTTCTGCCCCAGCCAGGGCAGCCCAGGATGAGGGCATAGGAGCAGGTGGGTGTGATGAGGGCTGCGTAGGACCTAGGGTTAGCTCAACCATTTCATGGTGATATCTCCCCGCTGCTCCTCCTATCTGCAGCAGTGACAGTGGTGAGATGAGTCAGGCTGGGGGGGTCTCTGGGCCCAGGGACTGGCGTGAGGATCCCAGAAGAGGCTGATCAGAAGACTCTTTGGTATCAGTAGGGTCAGCCTGGCCAAAAGGTGACAATTTTATGAAAATTATACTGGTACTGGACTGGAACCCTGCTCTCAGGAAAAGAAAGGTTCTTTTTATCATTATAGTTGTCAGTGGGCAAGGAAGCAGAAAGCGAGCCAAATGAGGGCAAAGGCTATCATGGTTTTGCTTTTGCCCCACTAGGAATATTTCATATTCATCAGTTCTGAGAAAATTCCCTCACACATCTTAAGTGCAAACTGACTGAGCATTCAGAGGGGCCACTTAAATTGAAACCATTCTTTAGCTCATAATTTAACCAGATCATATATCAATCATTTTTGCTTATTGATGCAGGATTTTGAACATGAAGGTTTGTTCCATCTTCACCAGTTATCAATCTGTCCATTCATCCTGAACATCCACACAGGATAATGTTATATTCTACCTTAAATTTCTATATCACCACAGTAGAGGAAAGTGTTGAAAAACCTTCTATTCTCAGTCAGAAAACTTTGACATGCTTCAAAGATAAGAGTACTTCATTATATTCACAGAAAGTAAAAGTGTCCTACTATGACATGAAGTCTTTTAATACGATGATTAAGTGAAGCTTAACATTAGTTTCAAATGAATAAAAGCACTTGCTGATGGCAGGTCATTGTTCATATTTAACCCTCTTCAAGTCCCCAGTTCTCAGTGAAAATGCTTACATCTCTAAAATAGACTGGGTTTTGTTTCATAGCATGTCATAGAATTATACTGACTTGAATTTCTTGCAGTAAGATGAAATATTTAAGTCATTAAATTGGCACTAGAAATAAAAGATTTCCAATTTACTATTCAGAAGGCCATCCTCTCTTTTATGTAGCAGACATAGCTTAGTGACTGTCTTGAACGTTGCGTTTTTAGTCTCTGGAACAAATTTGCAGTGACATAGGACATGTCTGGAACTATCCTGTTCATTTATACTAACAAATTAAGTAAATCTTTATTAAAAAGGATGCAAATTTCACTGTACAGGAGAAAAGAAAGCCTAACACAGGTTTTCACCCTAACTAAATTGTGCACATACATTTTGTCACTATTTCAGTAATTTTCACACTCTAATGAGAGGAAATGTGCAAACATTTTTCGTACTTAAACTAACTGTTTCTTCATACTCTACCAACTTATAAAATTCATGAAAAATTGTTGCTCCATTTGCTAGATATCAATCAAACAAATGGAAATTAACTCGGAAATAAGGAAGCCTTATCCCTTCTTATGGAATGAGGTCTGTAAAGACACAGTAATCTCTTTTCTTGGTTCTCCTTCTCTCCTGCTAACAATTTTCTCTCCTACAGTTCATTACCCTGACCTTCCTGTCTCCTGCTGCCCCAGGGTCCCTCACCAACAAGGATGTGTTATAGCTGAATCTCTTAAAATGTTTCCATTTTCCTTATGCTCATTCTTTAAGGAACTCCTTTACCATATGGTACTTATGTTGTATAATCATATCTGTTATGGTCATGTCTAAAATTCAACTGAAAAGGAGTTTAATAGTACCAAAGCTAAAACTGTATGCAGTGCAAATATTTGGGAATTATGTGAATAAAAGTTATCTGCTGCTTAAATATATCTCTTTGCTAGCTGTCTGTATGCCCTTTAAGTACTATGAATCTTGCTTTGTGTATTATGAAAAAAATTGAGGATTTAATCTCATTCTGAAAAAGACATCCAAAATAGGTGAATCAGAGGCTATAGTGTCGGTGTCTTTCTCGAGAACAAAATGGGAGTTTAAGGAGACTAGTTCAGTTAGATTCAAGATCTAGGTGGAAGGTGCCTAGGTTAGGTGAGATGGATTTCTCCCCTGCTTACTTGGATCAGGTTCACTTGAACAATGAAACTGAAACTTCTTATGTGGCCATCTCATGAAATTTCAGGCTGTAGTATCTACCAGTAATAGTTTCAACAAATTATATTAGTTTTATTTTGTTTTGACCTTGTCAGTGCAATTCTGTGCTTATTAATCAGAGACACATAATGTTTGCTGTTTAAATCAAATATTTTGATTGCATTGCTGCTCATGAGACCTACTTAGAGGAAAAAATGCCATTACAACTCTCTTGGGATGGGAAAAATAATGTTGGCTGTGTTGGATGTCTTTCCACATGAAACTTTAAAAAATGAGTTCACAAATGCCCATGTGCATAGTAAGGGTAGAATCAAATACTTGAAGGCGTTTATGCTTGTAAAATATTTGAATAAATAGGATTTCTGTAAATTTAATAATGAACTTAGTTCAAAGGCTGTATTCTATGGTTCACAGCAAATATAAGCTTTCACGGAGCTAATTTTCATAAAACTGGAAGAATAAAAGCATGACAAACAGTTAAGCATGCGAAAGCATTCTAGATTTTTAAAGTCATACTTTTTTTGGGAGTATATATTTTTTTAGTCTCTCAGATAAAAATTTACTTTTTTTTGGTTTGGTTTGAAACGAGGTTGTTGAGATACTCTCTGGTGTTTTAACTTAGTGGGCATCTCAGCCCCACACAGCTGCTTGCTCACTCCCCCACACTGGGATGGGGGAGAAAATCAGAAGGGTAAAAGTGGGTTTTAAGCTTCTCATGGGTTGAGATAAAGGTCGTTTAATAGTAAAGCAAAAGCTGCAGGTACAATCAAAGCAAAATCAGAAATTCATTAGCTAATTCCCATCAGCAGGCAGTAATGGTTAGTTGGGAAGACAAACACCATACTTTCGAAGTCCCCTCTTCCTCCTCCTCCCCCCCCAGCTTTGTATGCTGAGCATGACACCAAATGGTGTGAAATACCCTGTGGGTCAGTTGGGGTCAGCTATCTCGACTGTGTCCCCTCTCAGCTCCTGGTACATCCCCTGCCTGCTTGGAGGGACAACTTGAGAAACAGAAAAGCCCTTGAAGCTGTGTGAGCACTGCTCAACAATAACTAAAATATCTCTGAATTACTCAAGACATAGCACTGTGCCAGATATTCCAGACAAAACCTGTACATCTCTACATTCACGTGCTTTACACAGAGTTGCAGAATTTTCCATGCTCTCTCCAGTTAAAAGCAAAATGACAATGGAGGATAAATATGAGCCTCTTACAATTCAAGTGTGAGATTATTATCTGTCAGGCCACCATGATTCAAAAAACTGTACATAATGGGACAGACTTTGAAACAGATGCTAAGGGATTTATCTTTTTTTTTTTGCCACTCTATTTTTACTTCCAACTACATATGAAATAGCAGTTCAGATAATAACACCTAGTATTACAATGGGAAGTATATGTAGCATATGAAAACAAATGTATGTTGTAGTTGTAGGTACCAGATTGTCATCCTAAGACTTCGCTTCATATTTGAATTCCCAGTTCTAGGCTGAGTAAGCACCACTTGAAACTAGACTGTGCTGTGGACAGGTGAAAGCGTCAATGAAGCAGAATAAAAAGGTTCTTGAACGAACTGTAGATAACCACAGGTTTCTGTCCTAGGCTACAAAGCTATAATGCCTAAAAAGGTAGAGATACTGCTCTGTATGTGTATATGTTTGTTTAAAAATGTTTAGTGAATAGAGATCAGTGTCATGCAGTTGCATATTAGATTACAAGTGTAAAATACATTCATGATCGTGAATTGTAAATGAAGCAATTACTTCTGACTGTGTAATTAATAAGTGTCCTGTTGATTCGATTTGTACTGCTTTAACAGTTTGGTTCCTCCTTGTGCCAAAAACATTTTTTGTGTGTGATAAAGTCCACTACATTAGAGAAAGAAATAAAACCAACCATCAAGCTGTGCACATCTGCATTTCAGGGAAAATACAGTGACACTTTTTGAAAGGAAAAGGGAATCTTTATCTGATTCAACATAATTGAAAAGCTCTATATTCTCTATTAGATGGGCTCAGGAGAATTTTGACTCAGATACACAAAGGTTTTTACAATCCTAAATCCCACTGGAATCAAAAGAGCTGGAAATCTGAATATCTTTGTGGTTCTTACCAGTGGCCTCTCTTTGTCTGTAAATCCACAGACTGATTTCAGTTCTCCTTGAAGTGCTCTGTGCATAAAGTACTTACCTATTATACTCTGAAATCCTCAGTGGTAAAGTTAGATGACCCATATATTCAGTGAAGCGCATCTTAGATATCTTCTGGTCTCTAACATTTGAAAATGTTGATAGGAATAATTACAGGATTGAAATTTCCAGCCTCCAGTGGAAGCTCAAGAGAAACTGAGGGCAGTTTCACAGGGATAGCCTGCATTGGCCTTAGTCCATGAAGAAGTCCATGAAGAAGCTGTGATGTCAGTAAGCAAAACTTTTAGCTAGGTTTCTCAAGCAATGAGACAGCGTTCAGGGACTTTGAGGAATGACAAACTCCCAGACTGAGCTATGTGCTTAGTTAATGCTATAGACTACAACAGCAGGTGTATTTGCTATTTGCTTTTAATTTGGCAAGTTTAGAACAGTGCGAGTGATCATCTTCATTATTCATGTGGATACTGTTAAAATCTTCTTTTGTCACTTCCAGTTCCTGTCATTTTGTGTGATAATATACGGGAATGAAATAATTTTCAGTTTCATTGATGATAGCAGTTTGATAGTCTCTCTTAAAGATTAATACAAAATCTGTGCCTGATGTAACAATGAGGCTACTGCTGGGAGAGGTGAAGAGGGAGGAGGAGAAGCTCTCTTTTCTGAATCATAGCAAACTGAGTAGAAGGCTCAAATCATGGCTTCAAATCTTGCAAACTAGTTTCAAATCTGGCAAGAACCTCCGGGATGCTTCTTAAGAGTCTAAATTCCAATTTAAAAGTAATATACTTCTACAACACCAAAAGAAATAATTCATGGAAAGTTCATGATTTGAATACAGCAGATCTTGGGGCTAAGTGAAGACACTAGGTCTTAAGAAACCTAGATTAATTTTTTCTTCATAAAATACTTTGGGATTTTCAGGAAGTAAATTACTTTGAGTTATCAAAGAAATCTTTCAAAATAAAGTCCAGCATAAGCCTTATGTTTTTTTCTAAATAAAAGTTTTAGAATTCTTCAGCATAGCAATGGGTACTTTTTGAGAACCATGAATTAAAGAAACACAGTATCATTCTTGTCAGACTGCTTAGTAAATGATTTCCAGTGTTATTTCAATGATTTCCAGTTAGCTAATACTCTTACAGTAGAAAATATAAATTTAAACAAACAATTTGGGTCACTACTTTAATAATATGTTTTCATTATATAATGTGAAACATGCCTTCTTGTATAAAAAATATGTATATAATCATAAATTATTATGCTATAAATACTATTATAAGCTGTGCAATGGTAATAGTAAAAAACCCTCCAAACTTTAAAAGTTATTGTTCAGACACTAAGGTTTGTCTGGAGTTTCTTTCTATGTAGGGGTATATATAGCATATACATGGATAATAGGAGAGGGAAAACACTACATCTGGTGTGATGTGACTATGCATTTCTAGTAGAAATTTTTTTCTTAAACAGAATAAAAAAGTAAGAAAGATAGATTTGTAGCTCATATTGTAACATTTTGATTTTACTTTTAAAAGTCACTTACAGTAGCACCACACTCACTGCCCTGACAAATGCTAGTAGGCAACACAGAAGTTAAATAACTTTCAAAAATCAGATAACTTCTATTGGTCTCCAACAAAAAGACCTCATTTGTGATTTTCATTGTTAAATTATGTTGATAACTAGCCATATATGATGAATTTTGATAGGATCTGCAAAGATGTTTCTTTTACACTAGCCATCATTTGTTCAGTTCTGAACTAAGCATTTTCCCAGACAGTTATTCTAGGATACAATTTTTTTTAATCTTATGTATTTATAATGTTTAAATCAGCTTAACTTTTTTTTATGGCTTCCATTTCTGAGTACTTGTCATCTGATTGATGGTGATGATTTTTTTTTTCTCCATATCTTTCATATCATATCATTTCAATTGGTGAGATCTGAAGACTCTGTGATCTGAAGATGATTATTTCAATATAGATAACTGTGTGAGGACAAAGAGAAACTGAAAATGGGATCAGGAGATTTTAAAACAAATTTTATGGGGAAAAGGTTAGAAAAAATACAGGTAGCCCTAAGACTTAAGTCACAAAAATAACACAAAAGAAATATTAAAAGAGCCGTGAGGGGTCCACAGAAGATAATGTTATGCTGTAGTTATAACACAGCTATAACAATAGTGTTGTAGTTAGTTAGTTTTCAGGAACTACAAACCACTGCCATCTCAGAATGCTAGTATTATGGATTTGCAGTAGTATTTGATTTGGATCACAGTTACCATAGGTCTCCTAAGAAAATCTTGTTAACGGTTCTGGGAATCCTTGTTAAACTTCACAGAGTTCTTGTTTGTCCACTCTTCCAGCTTGTTCAGATCTTTCTGTAAGATAACTCACCCTTCCAACATGTCCACATGACCCAGTTTAGCGTCATCAGCAAACTTAGTGAGGGTGCTTTCAATCCCAGCAACCCGAGCATTTATGAAGATGTTTAAGTGAGTTTATGAAGATGTTGATTGTGTTTAGGACTAGGTTTAACTGTATTATTTTGTGGCAAACTCACCTGAGTACAGGTTTTGTTAAGAAGTAAAAGAAGTTTGTTTGTAACCAGCAATTCCCACTTCTACGCAAGACCACGTATGCAGAATTAACGTTCTCTATTTATGCTACTTTCTAAATGCTTTGCTTCATCAAAAATACCCAAATATTTCTGTCTTAGTATGAAAGAAATATAACACTGTGTAAAGTTTCCATTTCCTTTGTTAGCAGTTGGTTAAACAAAATGAATAAAGAAAGTAATTCGAAAGACTTCCAAATTGTGTGTGTGAGGTCACTATATGATATAAATTGTATTAGTTGTGTGTTGGACTTTTTTTAATACATTTTTTTCTTTCTATTGGAACAAAAAATAATTAGTCAAAATGACAGTCCTTTTCCCCAGCAGACTCAGTTTCTCATATCTTTGTTCTTTATTATGAACCTTGTGGTATCATTTGACATCTTTAAAGAAGAGTAATAGCCAAGTTGCAAACACATGCCAGCTACAGAATACAAACCTACAGTATATTAATCTGCTGACCTTTGCACTTAGAAAATATCTAGTGCTCTTTATTTATAAAAGCCTATCAGCAATACCCTGTTCCAA
Organism: Cephalopterus ornatus; assembly: GCA_013396775.1. Taxonomy (NCBI): domain Eukaryota; kingdom Metazoa; phylum Chordata; class Aves; order Passeriformes; family Cotingidae; genus Cephalopterus; species Cephalopterus ornatus. Next base: position 135,372 of record VZRE01007560.1, on the reverse strand, counting down.
TGTTATATATAGTAAGGCTGTATATATCAGATGATCTCTGTGTATAGTTTATGCCATCTAAGGTGTAGTAAAAGGATACATCAGAGTTTATCATCTGCACCCTGCTGGTCATTTGACAGGCATTTCTGTTTAAGATATATGTCGGAGTAAAAAGAAAGTGTATTGAAAGAAGAAAGGTATCTATTAAAACAGTACAACTGGCAACATCTGGGAAGCCCATCAATAGAATTTTATAGCCTGCATTTGCTTGAAGTTAAGGTTTATTACATGAAATGTGTGTTAAAAGAATCATGTCATTTCTCACCCAATTGTTATAGCAGAACATGAGGAGCCTGTGGTGTATGCATTCCTGCAATAAAATTCACTTCTTCATGCACAAACACCTATATATACACACACCTCAAGTGGTTCACCTAGCTGGTGTGTGCTAAATAGTGAATAAAAGCAGATATGAATCAAAGTTTAATATCCATCTTTACAAAATTATTAAAAATAAAAAAGTAAAAATGTTCTTGTACAGGATCAGTATAAACCAGTATTCTTGGGATTGTATGCAGATTAGTGCACAGTCATTGCTAGAAACACTGTAAATCTGGTATTACTGTGGGTTTGTTTTAAAGGATGAATAAATAAAACATACTGAGTGACATGGTTAGAAAAAGAAAGCTGGAGATACTTCTCGTAAGCTAGTAGAAAAATACAAAGAGTTATAAATGCTTTTTTAAGGACAAACGCTCAGAAGTAAGAGTTCCTTAAAAAGACTCAGAACTCTTTTATCATCTGATTTAACATGTTCACTTCTTTTGTTGAAGTGGCATTGACACTAAAATTGAGAAGTACACTTGAACTGCACTAAAAAAGATGTATTGATTTCCTTCAGTTTCAGCAGTCAGGATCAAGATGCAATTTTTTCCTGCCTTGAATGTTCAAAGACGTAGAAATTTGTCTCCTTCCTCTATATATAACTGCCTGAGCCTTCCGAGAGATGAGGAAGCCTTCACTAGTTCTGGGATCATTCCTTGCCCTTTATGATGGGCTGTATTTCAAATATATAAAATTAACAGTTTATGAAAACATCATATCTTGAAGATTCAAGACAAAATACAAAGGAACAAAACAAAACCCTCTATAACGTATTAAAAAAAAACCCTTTCATTTTTGGAGATTTTGGTAAAAATTATGAATAGAACTCATTTCCTTAAATAAAGGATCTATTATGGAGGTCACATATTCAGTGCATCACTTAATCACCATAATAAATACGAGTAAAAAGTTATTATAATGACGCATGTATGGAAAAAAGATGTCAAAATTACTACTCCATTAAGAAATTGCACAAATTACTCCTTTCTCACCAGATATGAGAGCCACTCAACTCTGTTTTATTCCAGCAGAAGCTGTTCTCTACTCAGCATTTTGTGGATAGAGAAACTGGAAATCGGAATACTTATTTAGACATATAACTATGTACTTGTTTATCCTATTTAGAAATTTTTTGTGAGAAGCCCTCTGGCTCTCTTCTAAAAGTAGTACATTTGATTATTTGGGAAACAATTCAGCCTTATTATTATACTCTTTTCCAGGCAACCATTCTTCACTTTTGTCAGAGATTTTTAACTCATTTAGACTTAGTGTAAGTTTTTTTTACAAGGCTGGATTAGTTTGCTGAATTGTCCCATATGGTTAGAATATTTGATTCTTTTAAAACAGGAATTAGCTATGACTGTAAACTATAAATAATACAAAAAACTCCCTTTTTTTGTATGTTTAAGAACACAGTATTATTCAATTATATAATCATATAGAGGTATTATATTGCAAGAATTTTTTTTATAATAATAGATATGTAGACTCCTTGAGCTGTCTGGATGTTAAAAATCAGTATTAAATAATCCACATAGAAAGACTACTCTAAGAGAGTCATGAATGCAAAAGCCAAATCATAAATGTAAGATTCGTTAGTTTTTTAATTATATAAAAATTGCCAAAGTTGTTATATTTGATTCTTTTAGAAAAATAAATTTTTGTCAATAGCTGTGCATCTTATAAAAGTTTCTATTCAAGGTAGCAGTAAGTTTAGGACCATAAAGTATGAAATTGTTAAATTAATAAAAGCTTATTTGTGTTCAGAAGCACAGCTGCCTTTTGGGTAAACATTTTGTATCATTATTTACTCTAAGTTGTTCTGTTTTCCTAGTATTGTATGAAATGCCTTCTCGGTCTTATACCTTGCAGAGATGGCTTCATGCACAAGTGAAAACAGAAGGAAACAAATGGCTGCTCGGATCGTGTTAAGCATTTTTTTTTCATTGTCAGCATTAACTCTTCCACTCCCAAATTGAGCTAGACACCTCATAAATATAATTTCTCATCTACTTTTATTCTATAGAAACTCCTTTATTAAAACAATGGAAATTTTCCTATATAATTGTCATGATATGTCATGTACTTAATGTAAAATAAGAATGCACATATGGAGAGTCCAAGAGTTACAAAGAGTTTCTTTAAGTAAGATTAATTAATATCTATATAGCCATATAAAATAGATATATATTTCATTTTACAAATGCATTTAAGAACAAAAGACAGCATATTTTTTTCTGATTAAGTCTTTTAACAAGGATAATGTAGTAGTGGGAACCAAACAAGCCTACCTCCTTCCCCCACTCCAGTGTTTCTGTGTGTCTTGCAGATGGTAGCACTCACAATCCTCTACTTGCTGGCAATTATCTGACATGGTATTAGTTCTGTTTTGATTAATTGCCATAATGCTTTTCACAGTATGAAGAAATTTTAAGTTTATGATGGGAGGGGCACAAAGATATCACATTTTAAATAGTAGCTTTCATGCTATAGAGTAGTTCACCAGCTCTCAATTTCTGCCTGAAACTTTTCCTGAAATGATTTTTGATACCCAACACATTATAGAACTTTCTATATCATGTCTTATTCACCTAAGGTTTTATCTTTAGATTAATAGACAGCTAGTTCGGATTAAATTTAATGGAGGGGGAAATCTCATTATACAGTGAGAAGATGAGTATTTCTGAAATTAAAGATAATGAGCCAAAGGCATTAAGCTATCAGCTGTCTTAACAGCTAAGATACTGACACTTCTGAACATCAAAGCTTGGTCTAAATTGTCTCTATTATTTCTAGATTAGAGAAAAAAAAGAGGATACAGTCTAAAAATTATCTTTGTCAGAAAATTACCATATTTTCTACTTTTTGTATCTACACACTGTGGTTACAAATAGTGCTTGCTGAAATTGTTTGACTAATAATAGAGTCTCATTTTCCTGACTCTTTTAAATTATGCAATAGTTGGATTGTTTATTAAAAGGGAAAATGTATCTTGGAATGAATAATGCTGCATTATAATGTGAAACTTTGTCATTTTTTATCAGTAGAAATAGGCAATATTTAACATATTGAATGATCAGAGAAACAAGGACATTTAGGTGTGTATTTCACTTGCTTTATATCTATTCTTTAGGCCTGAAAAAATGCATTGACAACTGTAATGCATTACAGAGTAAGAAATCAGGTTTTGCAGAGTTTCCATCATATGCTTTCAAAGATGAACTTTTATACATGCATATAAATATATGTAAAGAAGATCAATATCTATATTCATGAAAGTGATCTCCACACACAATGCCTGATGCTTTCCAGAAAACACACATAGTCATGTCAGAATTGACTGGTAACCCACAAGACTATCAATGAACCTTACAGTGAGACTCCATTTGTCCATATTTATAAGTAAAAGGCATGCTTTCAATTCATTCATACTTGATAACAAAAGTTTTATGAGATTTAAAAATTACTAGTTTTAACTACTGTTAGACATTTTCATATCTCGGAAATTAAGAGATCACTAAATATTCATATACTTTAAGGAGAACACACCATCCCAAATTTGAACGATTACCATCAGTGGCTACTATAACTTTTAAAGGTTGCCACTGGCATTATATATTTCAGTGTATTAGCAGAAGGTCATTTTCAGAAGTTTTCAGGTTTCTTATGTATCTTTCTACTTAAGTTTTTCATGACTCACAGGGGAAATGAATGACATATTTTTTCCCCCAATGACATAGAATCATAGAACCACAGAATGTTCTGAGTTGGAAGAGACCCACTAGGATCATCAAAATCCAACTCCTGGCCCTGCATAGGACAACCCCAAGAGTCACACCATGTGCCTGAGAGCATCATCCAAATGCTTCTTGAACTCTCTCAGGCTTGGTGCTATGACCACTTTCCTGTGGAGCCTGTTCCAGTACCCCACCACCCTCTGAATGAAAAACTCTTTCCTGATATCCAGCCTTAACCTCCCCTGACACAGCTCATATTCACTTGGGTCCTGTCATGCTGTATAATACATAATTTAGAAACTGTCATGGGTTTGTGTTGTTGGATTTTGGTGGCAGGGAGGGCTATAGGGGTAGCTTCTGTTAGAAGCTCCTAGAAGCTTCTCTTGTTCTAAGAAGAGCCAGTGATAGCCAGCTCCAGAAGGGACTTCCTGCTGCTNAGAAGAGCCAGTGATAGCCAGCTCCAGAAGGGACTTCCTGCTGCTGGCCAAGGCCGAGCCAATTAGCATTGTAACATTTCTGTGATAACATATTCAAGAACAAAGGAGATTGTTGTGCAGAAGAAATTCCAGCCCGGAAGAGCGGAGAAGAACATGAGAACAGCAATGTAGGCACCAAGGTCAGTGCAGCAGGAGGGGGAGAGGGGCCCCCGTCTCTCCCAGAAGCAGGGGAAGGACTTGGAACTGAGGCCCCTGCAGCCCATGGAGGGTGCAGAGACCCCCCTGCAGCCCATGGAGAGTGCATAGAGATCCCTGCAGCCCATGGAGGAGCACTTGCTGGAACAAGTGGATGCATGAAGGAGGCTGTGACTCCATGGGAGGCCCAAGGATGGAGCAGAGTCCTGCAACAGACCTGTGGCCTGTGGAAAGGAAAAACCCACTCTGGAGCAAGTTTCTCCCGGGTAGGACTTGTGGCCCTGTGAGGGACCCCATGGGAACAGGGGAAGGACTCAGAGCTGTGGTCCCCCTGTAGCCCGTGGTGAAGACCATGGTGAAGCAGCTGTCCCCCTGCAGCCCATGGAGGACCAGTGGAGTGTAAAAACTCGACTATACCCCATAGAAAACAAGAACTGACTACAACCCCCCTTCCCTGTCTCCCTGCACTGCTGAGGGGAGAGGAGAGAGAACATAGAAAGAAGGAAGGGTGGGGGGTGAAAGTGTTTTAAGACTGGTTTATTTCTCACGCTTTAACTTTTATCCTGCTAATAATAAATTTAAGTTTTCCCCATGTTGAGTCTGTTTTGCCAATTAGTAAGTAACTTCTCCCAGCTCTTATCTCTACGTGGGAATCCTTAGCAAGTTTTTTTCCTTCTCTCTGTCCAGCTGCAGAGGAGAGTGAGAGGGAGATTTTGGTGAGTATTTGAAATCCAGCCAGTCAAACCACCACAGAAACAAAATAAAACAAATCCAAATCTAAAATAATAAAAACGCAAGCAAACAAACAAGTAGACACTAAAAAGGGAAAGTACAATGGGTAAGTTTCATTTCATGCAGGATGATGATACCCACCTTTATTGTTAGAATGAATATATACTAATCTACTTTAATTAGATATTAAATTGAGCCTTCTTTCTCTTTCCTTTTTTTTATGTAAACCAACAGGACAACTGATAAAAACTTTAAACAAGAATGGAAAAAAATAGAAGTGCAGTCCATTCTTTCACTTCATGGAAGGACTGTTTGCTAAATTGTCACAAACTTACATGAAATCCTTCGGTGATGAAATCTGATTTTAAATGCAAGAGGATTAGTTAGAATTACAGAATAAAAATGACAACAATAAAAATGGAAGAGAATGGCGCCTCTCTACGACAATTTTCACCCGCGAAGTGTACTGTAAATGTAGGAAAATTCTGCTCTTCCTGCAGAATCTCACCTGCATCAAGAGATTTGCTTGTGGTGGAACGGACAGCGAGAGGTGAAATAGATCCACTATGACTCTACTAGGGAGACTACAGATCAGCAGATGCTGTGCTGAACTGAAGAGCATGGTGGAACATTCTTTCACATTCATGTAGACTGTCATAGAAATTTATCCAAGATTGTTTTGTCAAGTACAAACCATTTGGCTCAATAAAGGGATAACCTGAAGAAGTCTGATGTCCTTGGCTGTACCAGAGGAAAAAGTAGCCAATCCTACCAAGTCTCCTCTGGTTTTCAACAAATCAAATCCAGTAACAGTAGCAGTAAGCAGAGGCTCAGCCTAAGGAAAGTCTAAGAAGCACAAAGGGGGGAAAGATAAAAAGATAATAGGGGAAAAAAGCTACAAATTTGCATTTCTAGTGCAGTCAGCCCAGTTGCCAGCTTGTCACAACTCCAAATGTACTTTGCAACTCTTCAGAAGTGTCTGGCTGATGCTTTGTGCTGATGCTTTTGATGCTGATGCTTTGTTTTTCCCTAAAAACAGAAATTCCTTAACTGGTGCACAGTATGTTTCTGCTGTTCCAGTTCATCAGCATTATTAATTTCCTCCTTTGATTTTTTTAAAAGATACTTCTTTTCATTTTTCAAAGTTTATGCAGATTTTTAGCATACCCTAAAAACTTAACCACTGTCTCTCTTTAATATTTAATAATAAGTTTCACCTGTAGAAGACAGCTTGTAATGACAATGGCTTAGATTATTTGTCAATGTCAGTGTTACATCTCTAGTAATTTTATGCATTTTTATGTAAAGATTTTATGTTGGGATTCAGAGACTTTTGAAATTGTTTTGAATGAGAGCCTTACAGCTGATTTTCTACTAAAAAAACAAAAAAAGGGTTTGTTTCCAGAAATGGCATATCAGACAGGTTGAAGTACATTATTTCTCAGAAATGCTATGTATGTTATTTCAGTTAGATGTGAACGGAATTTGAACTTGTATGGAAGATTATGGTAAGTGAACTATGTGACTGACGAGACTTTATAATGGAGCAGTGCAGAAAGAACAGGTTGTCAATAGCAGTTTTCTCTTTATAGAATTCCAGATGAGATGTTGAAAGATAATTGTTCAGGTCTGACTTGTTTTTAATTTTTCACTTATATCTGTTAAAATATACTATCTAAAACCTAATGGAAGTAAAATGGGTTGCCATAAAGGTCCATGTCAACAGTGAATATTTTGATCAAAATAATGAGCTCTCACATAACTGGTAAAAAAAATCAAAGTTAGTGCTAAAGAGTGAAGACCGTGTACTTGGAGATTTATATTGCAGGTTTAGTACCGAGAACAACTCAAGGTGCAAGTGTAACAAGTCAAAGGTAAAATCAAGTAAGTGTTCCATAATTACCCAGAATGTAACATCCTCTTCTATGTTTACAAAAGACTATATTCTAAAAGGAGGTAGTCTCACTGTCAAGACACTATTTCTCTCAGGAGACAGAGAATATCAACCTAATGTTAACTTGAAACCCAACTTACATACTCTGCTAAGAAAATACACTTCTGTTTATTATAAGGGTTCTCAAATACTTAACTTGCTCAATTAATTTTGCAGTGCAGCTTCAGAGGAAGGCAAGAGGACATCTGAGATAGGATGTTGTTATTCAACACTTTCTACTTGGACTGCCCCCAAAATAATGATTTTGAGATTATTGGCATATATGACTACTCCCATCCATACCTCCTTTGTGACATATATTAGTATATATTTATATAAAAGTACACTGATACCTAAGGTTGTAGTGTTTTCCCTTTGTCCAAGAATGAGATTTGGATTTCTTTATTAATTTAAATGTCCACTGTTCTGTCTTTTTGTCTCAGACTGAAAGTCTGAACATCCTCTCTGATACACATGGCCTCCCCTGAAACAGAAGCCCTACATAAGAAACAGAATACAGCTCTTTATTTGTGATTATTCCAGTTTCTAGGGAGAAAATGTTGAACCTGTAATGGACTAATATATTCAATAATTGTTAAGTGGTAGTAACTCCAGTTCTAATACTGCACACTCATTTGCAGTATAACAGCCAAATTTTCAATTACCTTGCTTTTTCTGTCCCTCAGGAGTTTTTGCTTTCTTGCAAGGATTATAGTCAGATTGGAGTTCACCTTTAAGTTAGATATCAGCTCTTTAAAAGCACATTTGACTTACTTTTCAGTCATCAGCCTGAAAATCCCGGTGAAAATCTCCCTGGAGTAATGAACAGAAGGTAAGGTTGATACAGACATTTGTAATCACTGGTTGTGTTAGGCTCTCTCTGCATTAAGAAACCTAAATGAGAAATACAGTATTGGTGGTTTATGTAGCGGATAACAAACCCCACATCTTGTGTGAAAGCAATAAGACAACTGTCATTTAGAAGCTCATACCACTGAGCTAACTGGCTTGTGCTTTATTAAGGGTATTTGTAACGTTTCCTGGCTCATGCTGACTTTACTGATTATTTTTTTAGAAAAACACATGACAAAGTTTTGAAAATAATAACCTAATGAGTACCTCATTGGGCTTACTCCTTCCGTATATTAATTTGAGAAACCTTCTCTGCCTTCTCCCCAAAGAAATTAGGGACTGATTTTAATGATATTTTTTCAGTGAACAGACAACTCCTTTCTATCTTTCTGATTTTGAAGCTATCCCTAATCATCACATGTGATATATCGTATTTTATTCCAAAATTTTAATCAGTCTACGTAAAGAAACCCTCTGCCAGTTCTAGATTATTTCATTCTGTTATGTAATCTTCTGTTCCTATCTGACTCTTATTAGAGAAGCATATGTTCAACTTCATCAAATACCAAGAATGGGAAAGGTTATTTTAAAGTGGAAAATATAATAAATTGTATTTAGAGACTTCACTGGGGATAAATATCTCTTAGGATAGTCAGAGAGATGGGTGTGATACAGAGACTTGTTTTCATTTTTTTTGTTTCCTTGCTTTTTAATATTAAGCAATTTTACCTCTTGATATTATTTTGGAAAGCAGAGTCCAACATGTTCTTTTGAACATAGTGAATAATACTAGTGCTTATACTACCTTTTTGGAATCAAATATCCTGTTATGGATGTATTTAAGGAATAATTACATTGAGAAAATTGAGAACTAACTCAAGTACATACATTTGGCTGGAGAACACATAGCTAAGTTGTAATGTTCAGCCTTCAGCTGAACTTCCCTGATTGTCTGAAGACATGGAGGAACAGAAAATTCTTGGCTGAAAATCAAATAACATGATTAAAAGACGAAAGGGAGAAAATTGAGAGGGGAGTGGAATTAAAGAATATTAATCCTAATTATAAATTTGATAGTTGGCTGGATATTCATATATTATGTAAATCTGTCAATCTTTTTTTAAACCAGGTATTCTGTACTTTGTACTGAAATTATATTGGGTGCTTATATGTTAGAGGTTGGTAAATTCATGCAGGCCTTTGATAGATTACTTGGCTTTGAAGTGATAACTCAGATAATCAAAGGGTGTATATGACAGGCACATAGGGCAGATCAGGGTGCAAAAATCAAGATGTTCAAAAATGTTTGTTGAGATTAGATAAAAGCAGTTTTAAAGGCAAAAGTCTTTCTCTTTTTAAATCAGTCCTCAAATTTGCATTCAACATCACTGAATGTTTCCATGGAACATCACTGAATGGTTTTCTCCTGCAGCGTACATCCTGCACCACAGTAATCAAATCATTCAAGACTGCATCATCTGCATATTACCACAATATATCACATCTGATTCTGGTTAAGTGAAGAATCAAAACTAAACCAAGCAACAGCAACACCCCTTTCAGCTGGATCCAGACTTCAGAATGAAATCTGCAAAAATAGACTCAGTTTCCATATTTGTACTGGACTTCAGAACGATAAGTCTGGACTAGCTCAAGCTCTTACATTTTCAGGATGAATATTACGGTCACTATGGTCTCTGTAGAAGTGTTGCTTTTCTTATTCTTTTGATCGCCTGAAAACTAAGCGAAAAAATCTACATTAAATCACTGAGCACTTAGAATTAATATTTTATATGTTACCTTTTCTATAAATTGTAGCTTTTGATTTCTGATGGGGCATTTAATTAAGAGTAATGTGTGCTGAAAACAAAGAAACTCCTGTTGTGTGTAACAGGAGCTACAGGCACTTGCTGTATCACAAAATGAAGTAATCTTTAAGCAGGCAAAAGATTTACTTCAGTGAAAGATTCTTATCATCATTGATACACAATCACACAGCTAACAATGGGCCAGGAACAAATATTTCCCGTAACTAATCAAGTGAAAGCTTGAATACACATCATAGTTTACAGAGTATTTTGTTCTATTAATGGTATAGAATATAATTGTGTTACTTGAAACATGGCATAGCTTTCTGGTAAGAATTCACTTGAATATAAGTATCGCACATACCACACTACTTAAGTATCTTCACTAATGAGCTAATATTCCTCAAGCTATTTAAGCATATGGAGGTCATTACTTACAGTTGAGTTTATAGAAGGGTTGCTGTTTTCCATCCATAGCTGCTGTAAAGTGAGATGGGCTGTGAAGGAACCTCTGAAGTGTCTGAAGACTTTGCATGTACTAGCCAGAAAGTTTTCCCTGTTCTCTATGTTTGTTTAATAGTCCCAGGGGCAATAAAGGCAAAATGAGTTGTAAAATACAACATATGGACAAACTTGCTGTTGCAGCAGGTATGGATTATATAATGAGAGACATCAAATATCTGACATGCAGCATCAGCTAGGTGCCCAGACACCCTGTGATGTTGACTTCTAGAGTTTCTATGCTTGAATAAGTGACTTTTATCCACAGAAAAGAAATCTGCAAGTTTATCCTTATATTTGCAGCCGTCTGTTGTCTGATCTCCTACCTGCTAGCCAGGTAGGAGATGTTAGTCCACATCTCAACATGTAGGTAAATAAAATTACTAATACCTAATAGGACTGGTGTGACTATTTTAGTTCCTTAAGACAAGTGCAAGAAGTAGGGCAAATGTGACAAGGTACAGGCTTATGGTGCCATATTACTGGGTTTCATCCTTAGTAAGTTAATCCAGTAATAATGCTGTGACCTTCCAGGCATCTGATAATTAAAAAGCACTGCTGCTGTCTGTATTTTCCTGTGAAGTTTTGGAGCTGGTGTGCAATTGCAAATATTACTTATAAAGCTACAAATATTTGTGGAGGTTTTTCCCTTGGAAAAAAAATGGTATGTGGTATCATAGCTATACCTTGTGTCTCCATGGAAAGACTTCTTCATCAAAAAATCTGGTTGAAGTTTAATTTCTGACCATCTGATGTTCCATAAACAGATCCTGTCTGTCCAAAATCAGCATATTTTACATGTTGGTGAAAAAAAAATAACAAAAACCAGATCCTGGCCTGATTAAAAATTTTGCCTTTAAATGTGTTTGAATTTGTACTGCAAATTCAAATTGGCTGTGGATCTTGTGCTTGAAGTTAAGTCAACTTGGAGTGAAATTCACATATTTTTAAACCTATTTTTCAGCTCCTTTACCATATTCCTGTAACCTGTTGCTGTGGAATTGAAAAAAATACCCACAAAACATACTCATGCAACCTTAGTGTTTAGGGGTTTTTTATTTGTATCTTGAGCAAGGCAGAACAGTTTAGTAAGCAATTGTTCTGTTTCCTTTATTTTCTGTTATAGCATCCTTGAAAGTGTATTATTATTTTACCATTTCATAGCAATTGAGCAATTATTTTTTTATGCCCATAATTTTTTAACTTCAAATCCTATGCTTAAATTCCACTAGGATCTATAGATTAAGCCCATGCTTAAAGTGAGTGTTTAATTAGATGTTTTACTGAATTGGATCTTTAATTGCTAACTTATTTTTCTTTTTTTAGTAAAGTTTTATTGAGATCCCAGTTTATTTAAAGGAGGCTTTCAATGTAAGATTTCAGTTGCAGAATTTCTGAAGAATTACCTATATGAAAGTATTGAGGTAGGATTAATTATTAAGAACTTAGAGACAAAATCAAATAGGGAGCCATAAAATAAAAGCCATAAAGCCAGTTGATGTCATCTTTTTGGATTTCAGTAAAGTTTTCTATACTGTTTCTCACAGGATCCTTCTGGACAAAATGTCCAGCACACAGCTGGATAAACACATCATGTGGTGGGTGAGCAGTTGGCTCACAGGTCGAGCACAGCGGGTAATAGTGAAAGGGGGAACATCAGACTGGTGACCTGTCACTAGTGGGGTTCTGCAGGGCTCCATTTTGGGCCCTGTGCTCTTCAACATCTTCATAAATGACTTGGACACAGGCCTGGAAGGGATACTAAACAAATTTGCACATGATACAAACCTGTGAGGATCTGTTGACTCCCCCAAAGGCAGGGAGGTGCTGCAGAGAGACCTTGACAAATGAGAGGGATGGGCAATCACCAGGCATTTGAAATTCAACCAGGGAAAGTGCTGGATTCTACACCTGGGGTGGGGCAACCCTGGATGTTTGTAGAGACTGAGGAATAAGATGCTAGAAAGCAGTGCCATGGAAAGGGGCCCAGGGGTCCTGGTCGTTGGTGTCCTGGGGGCATCAGGCAAAGCATCCCCAGCCAGTCGAGGGAGGTGATTGTCCCACTCTGCTCTGCACTGGTGCAGCCTCACATTGAACATTGTGTGCAGTTTTGGGCACCACAATATAAGAAAAATATTAAGCTGTTAGAGAGTGTCCAAAGGAGGACAATGAAAATGGTGAAGGGCCTTGAGGGGAAGCCTTATGAGGAGTGGCTAAGGTCACTTGGTGTGTTCAGCCTGTAGAAGAGGAGACTGAGGGGAGATCTCATTGCAGTTACAGCTTCCTTGTGAGGGGAAGGGGAGGGGCAGGCACTGATCTCTTCTCTGTTGTGACCAGAGACAGGACCAGAGGGAATGGCCTGAAGTTGTGTGAGGGGAGGTTTAGGTTGGATATTTGAAAAAGGTTCTTCACCCAGAGGGTGGTTGGGCACTGGAACAGGCTGCCCAGTGAAGTGGTCACAGCACCAAGCCTGACAGAGTTCAAGAAGCACTTGAATGATACTCTAAGGCACGTGGTGTGACACTTGGGGACTGTCCTGTGCTGGGCTAAGAGTTGGACTGGAAGATCCTTGTGGATCCCTTCCAGCTCAGCATATTCTGTGATTCTGTGAAAACTGAAAACCCATGTATTTCTCTTAGTGTTTTTCACTTCTAAGAAAGGTGAGGTATACAAACACATTATTTCATTTGTGAAGTTCAATATCTGTTTTCCCTCACGTACGGTGAAGTAACTTTACGGCTGGTAAATCACAAAGGAGTGGGTTGGGGTTTTTTGTTGGTGGTATTTTGGGGTTTTTTTTGCATTCAAAATCTGCTTTACCGTAATAAAAATGACATTGTAAAAATAAAACAGATGTGATGAAAAAGATGAAAATTGAGAACTCACCCTTGTAGAAAAGCAAAAATATACAGGTCTCCTTTCCACTAAACAAGAAAAATGACTAGCAAAAGTCTCAAGTCAAATGAGAGATTTCACAGATTTCACTATACGTAAAATGAAGAGTGCATATTTTGTGATTTATAAGGTTTATACATTTTTATTTTTTGCTTCAATTTTTCTAGCTACAAGTAGCACATTTATTATTCTAAAATCAGATGTTATGTTTTAATGAAAACAAAACACTTTCACTGCAATGAGGCAATGGCCTCTTTTCCTAATTTATCTAATATATAAAAGTCCATTGGAATGAACACAAGGCACGTTGAGTTTGTAATAAGCAGACTGGGTACATTTGCCTTATGTGAACTAGTGCATAAGACAGAATGGGACAACTTGAAAATGAAGTTAACAGTTTTCTAAACATGCTGTCATGTAGAAGTAAAAGATGGCAGTTTTTTCATATAGAAGACAGGAAAATACCATATGCTATATTTGGTTGTGTTTTCACGTTTTTCAAGCCTTTGTCACTCCTGCTTTCACTAAGCATGCAATCTATTTTCTTTATTCATCATCTGACAATCTTTTCTTGAGAGCACAGGAGAAGAAAGTTATGAATAAAAGGCTCCATTTCTTGTCATGTTCATAAACAACCTACTAAGTTTGAAAGAAGGCTTTCACAGCAATTTAAACAGCCAAATATAACAGCTCATTTAGAACACTCTTTGGTGAGAGAATCTTACTTTGCATGAGGCCAAAAAGTTGATCCAGATTGATGAGGAGTTTTGAAAATATTGTGGTAAATTCCTCTTTTATTCAATATACAAAGTACAGCCTGACTAGTTTTAAGGGAGTTGTGGATTACATTTTCAAAGATGTCATGGATACAGTTGTGCACAATTTCCAAACACTTTAATAATAATTATACAACAGATCACCCTTAAAAATTTAGAAAATATTAGTTTTAAATACTAACAGTCTTGACTGATCATCTCCTTTTTTCCATGTAGTATATTTCACAGATGCTACATACCACCTCAGGCAGGATAACACATGTATATCGAATAAAATACCTGCAGGATCTGAATCTGTTATTATATTCAGGATAGTGGCAGTGCATAAGGATTATTTTTACTCATTCTATACAACTGTTTTTAAGGCTTTCTCTGTTTGATGTTTAAAAGTCTTTGTAAACTATCTGTTATTGAGTAAATTAGATTAAAATAAATACTGACAGCTCCTGATGCATGTATGAAAAATTCACATCTGCAGGTTTGTTCCTTACTTCAAAGACGGTTTCTAAATCTGTATGATAACAATTTATTAAATTATACTTTGCACATAAATAAATATATGTGCATAAGAAAATCCAAGTAGAAATATTTCAACAGCACGATGGGAGACTAGAAAATCATTAAAATATCAGGAAAACTAGGATCTGAGGTGAGGGAAGAATGGATATTTGACTTTTGGCTGACACTTCCAACCCTTTGTGACACTGCCAACCATATGTTGTAATGAATATAAAAAGTCAAATTTACACTTGACTGAACAAGATCATGGGAAAATTTGTAATCCAGTTGGTTTCTTTATACTGAAAATGATACCTGATTTCTAAATATGATGGCATTACATAAGGTATAAGCTGATCTGGAGTTAATTCCAGTTTCATCTTTGGCAGAACTATGCCTGTGAACCCTATGAGATTTGCTGCATTTGCCAGCAGCAATAAAATTGCTTTATGACATGGAGAAGAAGCCAGAGACAAGAAAAAAAATTATCATTTGGTATGTTTTAAAATAAACAAATACATTGAACAACTTGAGATGGAAATACTAGTTTTTTCAGTGTCAGTCCACCAGTTTGCTGGAAATCATTATGAAGGTCTGTTACCTCAGAAAACTAGAAGTAAAAGTGGGTCCATGTCACAAACACAGGAGTCAGAATGAGATTCAAAATTTGTGTCTATTAAACTCTGTCTTAAGTCTTGAACAATTATAAGAAATTCTTCAAGGATCAGTGTGCTTAGAGGATTTCCTGGTCCCCTAAAAAACCCATTCCTGTTGTGTTGTTTATATAGAACTTCAGTCAGATTTGAGTGTATTAATAACTGAGAACAAATAACATTTGTTAACTGATTCTCAGTAGCTGATTTAACCCACACAAATAACCTAAAAAATAACATATTTCTTTCATCTTTGGTTGCATTGTAATCATGTTGAAAGTGAAGTAGTCTACTGTCCTTGACTAGAAGTGCAAATAATATAGTGCATTATAGAGAAGCCTTAATGTAACACGTTAAACTTCCTTTTCTAATGGTATGATCAGTTGTAGCCAAGTATTTTACTGTAATTTTACAGGAGTTGTAGACTGACCACTTTCCTAGCGAAGGACTGGAAAACATACCACAAAGGTAGTACACAAATACAAGGACAAATATAGGCTGGGCTAAGAATGGGCTGAGAGTAACCCTAAGGAGAAGGACTTGGGGATGTTGATGGATGAGGTCAACACGAGCCAGCAATGTGCACTTGCAGCCCAAAAGCCAACTATGTCCTGGGCTGCATCAAAAACAACATGCCCAGCAGGGCGAGGGAGGTGATTCTTCTACTCCACTCTGCTCTTGTGATACCCCATCTGGAGTACTGTGTCCAGCTCTGGGGCCCCCAACATAAAAAGGAAATGGATTTGTAATAGTAGGTCCAAAGATGGTCAGAGGGATAGAGCACCTCTTCTGTGAAGACAGGCTGAGAGAGTTCGGGCTGTTCAGCCTGGAGAAAGCTCCAGGGAGACCTTACAGCAGCCTTCCAGTAACTAAAGGAGGCTGAAAAGAAAGCTGGAGAGGGAATTTTTACAAGACCATGTAGCAATAGGATGAGGGGTAAATGTAAACTGAGTGTAGATTTATATTAGATATTAAGAGAAATTCTTTACTGTGAGGGTAATGAGGCACTGGAGTAGGTTTCCCAGAGAAGCTGTGGCTGTTCCATCCCTGGAAGCATTCAAGGCCAGGTTGGACAGAGCTCTGAGCAAAATGGCCTAGTGGATGGTGTCCCTGCCCATGTCAGTGGTGTTGGAACTAAATGATTTTTAAGGTCCCTTACAACCTAAACCATTTTATGATTTCTATCATATATCTTATAATTTGTCAGGAATCAGTATGCCAAATAAAAACCATACTCACCAAAAACTAAACAACTAATCAAGCATACAAAAACCAGGCATGAACCAAAGAAAAATTTCCCTACATTTTCCCCTGTTTGACTCCTTCCATAAGTTTAAATGACATTTTAGAGGGAAAAAAAAAAAAAAGGGAAGTTATACTGGAGAATAAAATAGATTCATACTTCCTGACTCATACAAAGTCACAATCCAAATTCTTTTGGTAAAATAAGGGTTAAAAATAAAACTACCACTGTTTTTAACAAGAACTCTGCAGTAATCAATGCCTTCAGCAGACAACATACTTACTTGGGCATCTTTAAGCTCACCTTTGAACTATTCTTTTTTGAAAACATTAGTCTTGGCTTATAGTATTTGAAAGATTGTAAAGGAACTCTAATAACTCTAGCTATTAAGCTGCATCAAAGGAGAACATTCTCAAAATTCACTGTACCATTCAAAATTCTTTGAGTACCACTGTTTTCCTTGACATCACAAGTCATTTCAGAGCATGTGACTAAGTTTGCTTTCAGAAACTAGACCAGAAGGCTCCTTCTTAATTCAATCCAACTGCTAATGGCCACCAAGACCCCAAAACCAGACTGAGAACTACTCCAAAAGTAAATCCTTCTTTGTGATTTCAGTGTGTGTAACTGCTGCAGTGATTATTTCCCTTGACTTTGTACTGTAAACAGCTATGATTAATTTTTTCTTCCTGTGGCCATTCACTAGATTTGTACTTTTTTGGTGACCCATACCACAGCAATTCTTAACTTAAAAGTATCCATAATTTGCACTTTCCCTGCTCTTCGGTCACGTTACTGTAGCTACTTGCAAGCTACAGTTTAGGGTGAGACAAACCATTTTTTGTTCCCTATGTGATTTTTCCCTCAATATGAAAATGTAATATATCTAGCAAGTAAAGAAGTGAAAAGGGAGTTCATTCTGACATCAGTTTGGTTGTTAATTGTTCCATAGCTATATTTAAGGCTCAAGAAGGGTTGCTATTCATGTATTATGATGGGAAAAAAACCCCTCACTAAACATATTTAAGTATCATTTCTACTGTTTTTAAACTTGCTTGGTTTAATAACTGTACAGATGAGTACATAAATACCTATATAAGTACGGCCTGTACATACATAGGTTAATTTTTATAACGCAGATGTGACCACTTCTGTTTGTTTTAAAGGAAAAAAATATCTGCAGGATAACATCAAGTGATAAAGGATCACAGCCCATGCTTCCACCACCACCCACCCCCGAACTAAAACAACAATAAAACCCCAGTAGTAGAAGTGAGAAGCTCTAACTCGTTAAAACAAACTGTTAAAAGGAAACAATTTCCAGACAAAGCAGATGTTACACTGGTCTCAGCTGAATAGATTTAGTTGCACTTCTTCGACCTTCTCAGTCAGTCAAAGGGGATTGCTTATGGTTACTCCTTATATCATGCAAACCAAGCGATTGAGCTTTTAAAACTAGAAACATGCAGTTCTGAAATAACGACTCGTAAAAGAACATGAGCAAGGTTTTAGGGAATAAAATGTCTTTGCTGATAACTTGCTTTTGGAACAGCAATGCTTTTTTTTAATGAAGTCTGTCTTCCACATGTCTGGAAAAGAGTCGGTGCTTCCTACAGTAGTCTTTCATATGACCTTATGAAGGAGCTGGTATTAATATTTTTATAATTTACCATCCTAATTACTTAGCACAGTAAATTATAAGTGATACGGAAAATTCCCTTAGCTATATATACGTCACCTGCAAATGTGATAAAAACAGTTATATTATTTGCTGTTGGAATTTCAGCTGACACTAGATTTCAGTTATTGATGACAGTACAATTTCAATGACAGTACAAAAGTAAAATTTCAAGGTTTTTGCATTTTTCCTCCTTAGGTACTGAAATGGTTTTCTTTAATGTCACATCTTCCGGTTCTCATCAATCCTGAAAGACACAGAACTGGGACTGTATCAGCACGACAAATGGAAAACTGAGCTACAGAGGAGACAAGTCACTTAAGTTGCACATGTAGCAGTGAAGTGAGTTGAGTCTTGTAAATCTTATAGTAGCACAGCAAGCACTGTACCATCTATTTTCTGGAGTGAAAAATTATGGTTTACATCAGCTCTTCTCAGTGTAATGAACATCTCTCTAGAGACATGGTACAAATAGGGGGAAAAAATCCCCAAGGCCAGGAGTAATATATCTCAATACAAATCCCATATTTTAGGAAGAGTTATGCAGAATTATTAGTCTGCTGTAGTAAGACCAAATGTATGAAACTGGTAAAATATAGTTTTAGATATCCTTATTGATTCCATTTTTTCTTTAAGCTATAGGAAACAATATTTGCAACAGAAAGTAAGTTAAGAAAAATAACAGAGTGAACAAGAGAGGAGGCACACTGTACTCAAAGTTCACTTCTTGAAATTATTATTGGGTAAACTCACATGTGAATTCTGCAGTAAATGGAGAGTGCATACTACTAGCATGACTTGTTCTTTTTCCATAGATGTTTCTCTGTTTTCAAGTCAAGACTTGTGCTCAGAAAACTAAGCTATGTCATGAATTGCAGCACTGACTGTAACCCCTACAGTTAGAAAACATGTCTCACTTGACCCATAGGATAACTCAGACAGGAAGGGACATCAGGAGGTCTTTAGTCCAGCTGCCCGACCAAAGCAGCTCTGGGGTCAGACCAGATTGCTCAGGGCTTGGTCGGAGCTTGAAATCCTCCAAGTACAACCAAGAATAGATAAATTGGGAATCTCCTCAACAAGGGAAAATTCCAGATTTTCCACCAGTGCAGGTTGGGGGCCAAAGGGCTGAAGATCAGTTTGGCAGTAATGACCTTGAGGTCCTGGTGGAGACCAAGTTGAACACAAGCCAGCAATCTGTTCTTGCTGCAAAAGAGGTCAGCAGCACCCTGGGCTGCATTAGGAAGGGGATTGCCAGCAAATGAGGGAGTTGATCCTTCCTCTGTAGTCAACTGTAGTGAAATACATATGGAACTTAGGGCTTGGTGTTGAGCTCCACAGCACAAGAAAGGTGAGGTGTTACTGTGGTAGAGTCCAGTGCAGGGCCGCAAAGATGATTAAGGGAACACCTGCCGTAAGAGGAGAGAATGAGAGAGATGGGACTATTCAGCCTGGAGAGGAAAAGGGTCAGGAGAATCTTACACATGTGTATAAATATGTGATGGAAGGAGTAGAGAAACTGAAGTCAATCTCTCTTCTGTGGTGTCCAGTGACAAGAAAAAAGGCAACAGGTACATGTGATATTGCAAGAACGAAAGACAAAACTATTTTACTGTATTGGTAATCAAACAGTGAAACAAGCTGCCCTGATAGGCTGTGGAGTCTCCATGCTTGGAGATAATTTAGTACCTGACTGGACACAGACCTGAGCAAACTGCTCTACCTGACCCTGCTTGGGCAGGACAGTTGGACTAGATGATCATCAGAGGTGCTTTCCTGCCTCAAATACTCTGTGATTCTGTGATAAAGGGGTATCCTCAGGTTGTTTAAAGTAGACATCATACCTCTTCTTAGTCTGACCTGGTGGTCTGTAACAAAATTCCAATGGATGTGATTGTTACTGACCTTTCCAGGAATGAAAAGGGGATGGGGAGGGATTATGCTAATAAAGTGTCAGATAATA
Source organism: Cephalopterus ornatus (assembly GCA_013396775.1). Taxonomy (NCBI): domain Eukaryota; kingdom Metazoa; phylum Chordata; class Aves; order Passeriformes; family Cotingidae; genus Cephalopterus; species Cephalopterus ornatus. The sequence continues at coordinate 115,108 of VZRE01007560.1, read as the reverse complement.
CAATAAATAATAAAACTAGTAATGCCTAATAATCATGGGCTTGGCAGAGCATGCCTGCAGTCAACATTTTGAACAATATTTATTTTGTATGTATTAGTTGACTTTTTAAAGAGACCATTTTATGGTCCATATGGACCATAGAAAGCTGCTAGAGTAGACACAAACAAAAAAGAAATACTCCCATTGTCCAGATCCAGGGGATATCATCAGCCACATTCCCATTTCTTGCATAACACCAGATGATTTGCTACCAGTGAAGGAAAGAAGACAGCATTATTAAATTCTGGTCATTGTTAGTTTCAAGTAAAGCTATGAAAGCAATTTACGTACTTTGTGTCAATGCAACTGGAGAGCTAATTCCATAATAGAGATTGTCTTTGAAGGCTATTGCCTTTGTAAGCCTCCCTCCTTGGTTCTTGGAATACATCTAAGGAATTGTAGTTGAGAGAAATGTTGCATGCTGATATGAAGTATCATGATCTGGTCAGCTTGAGTACAGAATCTCTGTTTATGCACATTTGCACATGATGTCCAGTCTTGCCCTATGACTCAATGCCATGAAATAGGAATGCAGTGTTCTGAATATGGATGCTACTCTTGATTTCACAGAAACAGTACGAGTGCTCCCACTATCTAATAGTCTCAAATTACAGTCAGCTGCATCCAAACTATCCAAGGAAGTGGGAGAGAGGTTTCTCACATAGTGTGCTGTGGTACTGTGACTGCTGCATACTCCAATTTATCTTCTTTACTGTAAATAACTACAGAAAAGCTAAACAAAAAAAAAAGCATTTGTTTAAAAGACATGTAAGGGAATATTTTATTTTCTGAATAAATTATTAAAGTTAGCACAGATCTGGAAGTTGTATTTACCTTTAAAAGGTAATGCATTGAAGGTGGGGAAAAAAACAAGTTTGATCGAAAGTGTTACTTTACTTCTTCTGTGTTTTAGCCTTAAACATATACGATGCCAGAAGGCAGTTTGAATGTGGTAGAAAATTTTAAAACCAGGGTGGTCAATTGTCAAAAAACCAAGGTATCCTATCTGAAGTCAGCCCTCATGAACTTGTGCCTCAATGTCAGCAAACTCCAGGTGGGGTAATTATTTGCAGTGAACTGTGAAGGATCAGTATGGGAATTTCATTGCCAAAAGCTGATTTTAGGAAACTCAAGCAGTCATAAACCATTCTTTCCTGGCTTTAAATAAGCCCTGAACAATTTAGTTAGGTTTGTGTTCATAACAGAAGTCAATTGAAATGAATCTAAGCTTAAAAGAGGCCCCTTTTATAGGTAAGTCCAAGAAAGGGACATCTCTAAGCTGTGGACTGCAACTTATTCCTACCCTAAAGATTTTCTTTTGACAATGCTATTCCATAAACAATATTTAAATCTTAATTAAAGCTATGCAGGTTCTTTCTGATTCCATTAAAACAGCATCAAATTTCTGAATAATTTGTGAACCTTTTTTTACAAGTCATAAAAAGTTCACAGAGCACAGTATTCTATTATGGAATTGTTGTGATCATCTTCAATTGTGGAAAGTTCTCCAGGACACAGAGTGAAGAATCATGTGTCATCTATCCCAATTCAACATTTTCCACAACAGTTTTATTCTATGTCCATTTCTCTAAACTGGAATAAATATGAGGCTTTCGTTTTAGTAACCATGAGGTTTGCCTGAAACAGGTAAGACTGTCCTTCTAGTTTTTCATTTGAGACCATTTAAGAGGTTGGTAGAAGTGGTCTGATAAAGTGTAGCCCTAATCAGTGAAATTGATCTTCTATGGATGGGGTTGCAGTATCACTCAGCAGAATTTACATGTTAATATGTATTTCAGCATGTCTTAAGGTCTCTGCAAGCTGCTTTCAGTAGTGTGCTCCGTTGTGATAGATAAGAAACCTGAAATGTATAATCTGAGTGATGCTGCATTTCAAAAATCTGATACATGGAGCTGGTCAGCATTGAGATCTGTTCTCTAATGGGTCAGCAGCATCGCAGTAGTGATCTGGTCTGCTCAGTTATCTGATAATGGGGCAGGAGACTGATTCTGCTAGTATTTCAGTATTTGCCCAATTCACTGTGGTATTACAGAATCACAGAAATGGTGTTCATTGGCTCCCGGCTGAGCCCCACGTGGTCCCCCTGAGCCCAAAGTAAAATGAGAGGAAAACCTGTTGGTGAGAGTGGGGGTCACAGTCGGGTCAAGGATGGTGGTCGCAGTTCAGTCGAGGTTCTAGTCCTCCTCTGGATCCCACAAGTGGTGCCAGAAATCCCCAGACACTCAGATTATATACACTCAGGTTCAGGCAGGAATGCTCAGCCCCTCCCCCAGGGTGGGGAGTTCCACAGTGGGTTATTGTGAGTCCTGGGTGTGAGGACAGGAACATCCTCCTATCTCACAGGCCTCTAAACACCCAGCTTATAGCCTGAGGGGTCAGGTGTGCTCTGGGCAGCTGCTGCAAATTGTCTATTGTTAACAGTTTCTGGGAAATGACATAGTGTAGAATACACAGTTTGGGCTACACCCACACAGTGATGAACTGGTCCCGGCTGCTCTAACTAACTGTGACAGTGATCTTCAGAATGAATGTACTATCTCACAAAAACAAAAAAAACCCACACCAAAAAAACAAAAATCCATAAGCAAAACAAACCAAAATAAAATTAAACTTAACACCAGAAAAAACTATTAAGCTGCAGAAGCATTGATGTGAATGCTAAGGCTGTGATCGTGTTGTAAGTGCCTTGTTTTCACAGAACTCACAGCCTGAAGTGGGGCACCTGATGAATAACTAGAGGCAACTCAAAAATCTATAGTAGTCCCCCTGGCAACATTAATCAACTCTAATTTCTGTGGCAGTCTGTTATGCAACTAAGTGAACATTCAAATATATTTTTGTAACACCACATGCCACCATCAAATCTAAGTTATTAATAGAGCTCATTGTGAGAGAGCCATTCCACAGCAGATGCTTCCTTAGCACAACAGATTTAAATCTTATCAAGTGCCACCTTGCCAACTATGTTCACCTAGATTTCCCATTTGTCAACTTTTCTCATACACATTATTATACTTTCTTCCAGCACAATCTTTATGCACAGAAAGTACTCTGTAAGAAAATTGGAAGACCACACTATTAATGTTCTTGTAATCAATTTTCAAAATGGAGCTATGTTATGACCGGTACAAAACCGCTTGGTGATGTGTACACGGTGAGCATAGAGTTCCTGTAGTCACTTGTTGCTAAACTGTGTTTAATCATTATTTCCTTTAACAATCCTCACACTGTCTGTGCTGGGATGAATGCTCTTTTGGACAGGAACTGTCTTTCCATTACTCATTCCAACATGATGTCCTGATGCTATTTCAAAAATAAATTGTATTACTGCACAAGTGACCTACTGTCATACATTGAATCAAAATGAAAAAATCATTTGGTCATTTTGTCATGTGTATTTTTTTCTTTGATTTCCTTTCTAAAGAGAATTTGGCAGTGGTTATGGTATCTAACGGGAGTGAAAGTGAGTATTTCCAGTTCTAGCAGAACTGTAATATACTGCACCATTTGATCAATAAAACCCATCATATCAGTCTTTTTTGTCTAGTTCAATTTATTCTTCTATTCCAAATTGATTGGTTTCATGTCATATTTTAGAAGACAATGTTGTGAGAATACTAACATGACTTTTGATTAATCATAGCCCATATTTTACCTGCCTTTTTATCACCAGGTTAACCGAGACATGAAGAAAGGAATAGATGTAAGACAACCCTCAAATAATAAACTAATGGCAAAAGTAGCAGGGTAAATCTTATTTTAAGTCTACAGAACAAAATCAGTTTATGTGACAATAGGAAAAAGATTTGATGTTTAATGTCCTTTGCGCTTCCAGCAGGTATTGTAAGATTATACAAAAGGACTTAATTATATATACTAGTATTCACAAAGACACTGGAGATCTGCTTATACTCTAGGATCATATTCTGCAGCAGGGCTGATTGCTTTCTGCAGTGAATTTGTGGCAGAGATAACAAAGTTTCATAAAAGTCACCATTTGCTGTGAAAAAGCAAAGACCCAGAAGAAATGTAGACCAACAAATACACTGAGAAATGTATCAGTGTCATCAAAAGTAGAGCCGTGGGAGGTTAGAAGAAATTGCCTAGCAAGAAAGCACATAAACCTTCTGGAGAACTTAATAGAAGCCATGGGAAGTGGTTAAAGACATTGGGATGGTAAACTGAGGTTAGAAAAGAAGAGAAAGAAGTGATTAAAAAGAAAGCAAGAGCAATGAAATGAAAAGCTATGTTCTCTAGTTTGTTCTTGAGGTTTCTTGAAAGACACAGAGTAAACTGGATGCCCGGCTGTAGTGTGAAAATACTGCACTATCTTCAGATAATGAGATTTTTCTCTGTTGCAGTTTAGATGAGCTTTGATCACTGAGGTGACTGTAAATTTTGAGACTATATTACATTACAACATATGCTTTGGACATCCATTTCTGTTATCTAGTAAGGGTCTTTGTGGAGAGTTGACTTCAGGGATAATTGAAAGTCATCAGTCACCACTCCAGGATTAGAAGCTTTTAACTCGTGGGACCATATATAATCCAATATGAAGAAAATTACCATATAGATGGTTGTGTGGTTCATCAGCTAATCTACTATATTTGTTTAAGATTACAAAAAATGTTTTAGAAACCAGCACTATTTAGGATGTCTTTAGTTCCTTTCAGGCTGGTTGTAACTTTGATAAGACATTTGTAAAAAACAACTGTTCTTGGACAAGATGTTTATGCTGATTTACAGTGCAATCAGTACCTTCAGTGCAATCAGTATAATAATGTTATTTGTTGTTTTAAAGACCTCATTGGGAACAGTTGAGACTATTCTCCACTGGGTTCATTTTGATCTCTTGTAGAGAAATTAAAGGAGGGGGAATATTTTCTGCTGTGTAGGCTGGTGGTTGTAACAGAGGAAGGGAAGCAACCTGAAACTGTAATAAAGACCATATTTAGTCCTTTTGCTATAGACATTTGCCTGTAAATTGTTGATAGAGTTCACAGTCCCAGAATGATGTTTCACTTACTTCAATTTCTCCATGTAGCAATACTGCTGTGCAAGGACCATTTCAATTTTACTGTGTCTACTGACTGCAACATTATTGTCTGAGCTCACTATCATCACTTACAGATTTACCATTTCAAATCCAAATTACTAGAGACCACTCTACAGTAAGCCATATATTAAACTATTTCAGATTCTGCTGACAAGTGAGAATGCAGCAGCCTGTTATACAAGCCTTGTGCTGGATGGGAACTAGGGCAGGATTTGAAGAAGTGGGAAGAAGAAGAAGAAGCTGGTTCCAGACCACTAGCTGCCGGCTGTGCCTTGTGTGCTCAGTGTCACTCTGTATAGGTGAGGCCACGTCACGTCACAGGATCATTTTTAGCACTGTAGCTACATCTCGTCCATGAATGCAAATTGACATCTATTGCATTTTTAAAGGAGGGTGGCTGAGACACTGATTTCTTCCTGCCTCAGAAGAAAATTAGGAACCAAAACTGAATATGCCTGTTCCTATGCGCTTGAAACCCCACCTACCTCTTTTTGCTAATGAAGTGGGAAGGGGTGCTTCTTGAGATGAAAACCCAGATCTCTGAACGCAGCTACCTTTCAGAAGCTGTTGTCTGGTTTTCTGGCACTCAGATCATGATGTAAAACCCCATCTTTCCTCTGACAGGAAAGAGAATAATATAAATGCTGTTGTTTCTTCAGTCTGCATTTCTGATGCTTTTTAGGACAATCTTTATGAAGTTCTGTGTCTAAACCAAAGGAAGGGTGGATAGAAATGTGTACCTGCACATTTATACCCTGTTAGCTTATAAATCATCTCAGAGTACGTTTGTGGCCTCATAGACCTAGTACTAAACTTATGCTCTTCTCTAAGGGACCTCTTTAGCTCTGGAATAATGGAATGGAATTTAGAATTTCAGTCTCAAGAGAGCTTTGCTTGATACCATTACATTGCATGTCCTATTTGTAGTGATTTTTGTCTGCTTGGGTTTTTTTTTTTTGCTTTGGGCTTAGAACATCCTTATACACAACTTAAAATCTAAGATGACATCAATGTACTGAGGTGAACACATTAAAACTACAGTTGCAGAAACAAAATGAGAATCCACGCTCTTGAATTGCTTCTTAACTCAGTTATTCTCCATTATACCAGTTGAGATGCTGCCTTTTCTCTCTGTTTTAAATTGCTTAGAGGCAGTGTTGGTAACTGATACTTGGAGTTATTCCTTCATGGTGAAAGGATGGCTGCCAAAAATTCAGGGATCTTTTCATAGTAGAAAAAGGAAACAGCCATTACTTACTTTAGCTGAGCTCAGTTTCCCAAGAGCTTGGGCAATTTTCAAACCGTATCATTACATTGTCATGTTGGTGCAATTGTTTTAGACTAACATCAAACTGATATACTCTTTGGGCAAAAACCCTCCACAGTGGTACAGCCACAAACACTTAGAAATAGAGTTCACAGCCACAAGATAGTAGACCAGCGACATCAGCACATGAAACATAGTAGGAAATACCTTTCAAAATAATGCTGTAAACAGGCTTAAGCCATCGGAAGTAATGCAAGTTACATTTAGTTTTAGGCTGATTAAGACAAATAAAGACTGACATGAATCAACAATATGGGGATTTGATCTGTCTTCCCTGATGAACATTTCTTTCCTCTGCTATTGGCACCAAATAACACTATATTTATATGCTGCTATTCAGTCTGGCTCTATTTGCCCAAATCTTCTCATAGTCATGACTACACTCCAGGTATTACCGAATTGCCTTCCATTTATATGTTTTATATGTATTAATTTCTAAGTTGTGATCCCATTAATAATTTGTACTAAAACAATTAATCGGATTTTCTAAGCTTTTATTTGTAGAGGGAAGGTCTACTTACCCCATGAGGGGGTATACTTTCCCAACTAATCTGTTTAAGATCACCTTAAATCACTTATGACTTCCAAAATTATGGCATTCGCAAGCTCTAATAGTTAATGATTTGGAGGGGGTCTGACTAAAAAAAAAAATCTACTCTATTGTTTCTTACAACAGCTCCTGCTTTATGAATTTGAAGAGTTAAACTGTTTTCAGATCTATGAATTTTAGCTACACTTTGGCAGTGACATATGAAATTGACTGTTATTTGAAAAGGAAGCCACCTATACAACTGAAACAGTATTAGAAAAGGGGTATTTAAAAGCAGTCAGTTGTTGCTGATGCTCTTTACCATGAGGACAGGAAACCAGGTGTGCATAGCAGCTTATGAGACACTCAAGAGGCTATAGTGAAAATTGAAGAGACAAGATGCTTTTTTTTGGTTTTGTTTTCTTGTAACTTTAACAGGCTATCATTTTCTTTTCTCTTTTCCATTTTCATATACCATGAAGTCTCTTCAAATGAATGATAAAAAATATTTTCTACTTCTTTTTGGGCTTTACAGTATTTGTTCCCTTGGAATTTCAGCATAAAACCCTCAAATTCTTCCTCAGAGATGAGGCGGGGGGGACTATTATTCTACAATTTACATTTTTCTAATATATAGTGTAACATTTTCTGTATGCAATGCCTTATTTATTAAGAACAAATAATCATCATGCATGATACTTTTTCTCACATAGTATTCATAGGAAAAGAAAAAATTATTTCAAAATAAAAACCCACTTATTTTTCCCCCATCACCTCTTACCTCTGCCAACGAAGAAGGAAACTCTTACCTAAACTTTTGCTCAGAAATAAGAAAGTCAATTCTAAAAAGGTTATGAAACTTATTCACACATCAAGATAAAAGTTACTCTCAAAATAAGAATTCCAAATCTGAGACAGGTTTTCTGACTCCTCAAAAATCTTTCTTTTTATAAGAAACAGTAAGCCCAACCATGGCAAGGCTTTACCAGGCTGGTATTATCAGACTGCAAAGGAGAAGAGAAACCATTGTGAAATGGCATCTGGCAGGTCAGTTCTAATCAATCACATACAATACTATAGAAAACTAAGCACTTCAGGACCATCATCTAGGGCAGGAAAGAAAGAAAGTTAACAGTAAACAGGAAAAAAACCAGCACTAAATAAAATCCTACTTTCCGAGAAAAATTGTATTTTAACTATTTATCTGTTACTCTGACATTTCTCCTTTAAAAATGTGCCATGCTTGCCAAACCATGACTGACAGCTTTATTCTCAACGATTCAACACTGTTTTGATGCCAGCATTTCCCATTTCCATACCACCATAAAATTTGTTCAGCTGAAATCCATGAAATAGGCTGTATCTTAAGGGAGGGAAGGAAAAATGCTCCATGGAATTCAAACAAACACATTTCTTTTGTTGAAATGACTGTTATGAAATCTCTTTTTGCACATATTCAACAGCAGCTTTTTTAAAATGTGCATCTTCTGTCTTTATTTATTTTTAGTGTTTTCTCCAGAAGATGTCTGGAAATATTAAACACAGACATCAAGGTGCCAATGCTAGAGAATCTGTCTGTGAACAAATCAAAACCTATAAAGATCATAAGGTTTGCAAGAAAACTGAACATAATACTGCAGCAATAAAAATTTATTTGCAAAGTTTACCATTTTCCCCCTTTTGATTCATATTCTACTTCTCATTTTGCTCTTAGAAAAAAAAAAAGAAAAAAAAAAGCAAGCATTGTGCATTCATCCAGAAAATAGAGTCAACCCCAGAAGACTCCTTTGCTTTATAGTGTGGATGAATCTGAGACAATTTAATTTCCTGATAGCAATGAAAAATCACATTTCCTTGATAATAGCTAATATAAGAAAGTAAACAACTCTTGCAAAAGTTTTGTTTCACAGTTAAATCTTCTGTGTTTAAAATCCCTTATGTGCAAAGGTTTATTATATATATGCTTTGTATAATTTTTACCATGCTCAAAAATCCCAGTGTCAGAAGTTACATAAACAATGATAGAAAAAAAGTCAGATCCTTACCCTGAAAAAAACCACAATTTTCTTCTTTCTTAATCTGTTATTAATTTAAAGACAAAATGAGACGTATTTATTAAGTACTAAGTATTGACTTATGCCCTGGAATCATGGTTTAACAATTCCCTGACAGTTTAATAAATTTTGAAAAATCTATGCTTTTGGTGGGAATAGAAGGTTTACTTCATTGCTCAGAAGACAAAATTCATTCTACTTGAACATCCAGTTTCTGTGATGTAATTATATTGTAAATATAACAGACAAGAGTAGCTAAAAGACAGAAGGAGGCAGAACTTTTTCATGCTTTGCCACCGTTAAGCCACCAGATTATGAGCCTTTGTTGATGAACATATTTCCTGTTATGGTAAAGGTATTTTTTATGAAAGACGTATCTTAAATTCAAATGAACAAAATGTTTTGTGGGAGGATTAGCTGCTTGTTTGAAAAAAAATTGCTCATTTTAGATCTTTGCCAGCACTGCACTATTTTAGATGAGAATAATCCTGAGCCAAATGCCCAGTTCGTTATAGTACTCCTCCTCTCATTTAAGTTAATGACAAAAAGCTTCCTTCACTTCATGAAAATAAGGTTAGACTTTAAATGAGCTGCGTATCACTCAGGCACATGATCCTTTCCTCGTCGCACTGAGTCACAGCAGACTTCTGAGCAGCTCATTACAGATCCAGGGAGCATTCCTGCTATTGCACGACACACGATGTGCAGAACACCTAACTCACGTCCACCTGTCCTGTCTGTGAGGAAGTTAAGAATACTGTTACTTTTCTTGACCCATCAGTCTTGAAGATTGACTTCAGCCTTATGCAGGGCATATTCTGTAACTACAGAGTCACAGAATTCATCCAAAGTTGTAGAAAGTATTTTTGATGTAAAAGATAATTTGATTTGGCTTCAAGGTCTTTGAGTCCTGTTAGCAGTTTTATAAGCAAACAAAAAACTTTCTCCTCCTTAATTGCAAAGAAAACACGAATTAAAGAAAGTACCTGTATTATAGAAATAGCTGAAAGTTATTCTGTCATCTGATAACAGTGGTTTTTTACTCAAAAAAAAAGGCATCCAAATCCTGACTTTGCCTAATTTGGCAGTTAGGGTGTCATTGAAATCTTTTCCCTTGTGTATTATGGTCAAAAATTGACATGATTTATCTTATGGTCAGTGAGATTTAGCTACCATTAACATCTATCAGACACATCTAAGTATGATCACCCTGACCTCATTACATAGTTGAACGTAATAATCACGTTCAACACATAATCGGCACAAGGTCAGTTTTAAAGTACTGGTTATTCCCATTGCTTGTTCCAGATGTGAAAGCAGCTGATACAGTGAGTGAAACACACATGAGGGAAACTGAGCTTCAACAGCTGGTTCACACCTAGTAGGCGTTTATGTTTTACATACCCAAATTTCATCTAGCTCAATTAGGAACTGAAGCTTACCACATTTTTATAGCTAAACTAGATCTGATTTTACAGCAGGCCTCAGCAATTACAGGGCAGATAAAGCTGGCTGTGGATATGGAGTTCCATAGGTTGCTTCTAGACTAGCACTGGAAGCGTATACACCCTGTAATTCCTCAATCAGGGGAACGTTAGCCTTAGGCTGCATAATCCTGGTTGCAACTGTTGGGAATGTATTTGCTCAGATAGCCATAGTTTCAAGTTTCATTGTCATTTAGCAAGCCAAATTAAAGCTAGTGAGTTTGCTATAGATGCTGTTATCCAGGCCCTACATCAGCCTGAATGCAGGACAGATTTGTACCATGGAGTGCTGGAATATGAACCTGGGGAGTGTTAAAAGAAGACAGTGCTAAGAGAGTCCCTCTAAGCTTCTTAGTTCTGTCTTTAAATCCGTACATGTCATAGCTCCTGATGCTCTAAGCTGTCCCATGTCACTGTCCCCATCCCAGCCCTGCTCTTTTGCTGCGTGCTGCCTGGCATGGCTTGCATGGAAAGGGCATGATCCCGCTGGACCTATGTCCTATGGCTGCTCTCAGCTCCCAGCTGCCTTCCTCAGGACAACCATTTGCTGTGGTGCCCTCACACTCTTGGGTTTTTTGCAATCTCATCTTTGCATAGAACTAGATGTCATGTTAGTTTTAACAACTTAAAATGAAGCACATCAATGAGAAAGATCAATCAATGACAATGAGAAAGACAGTGGGAAACAGTTCTATTAACACACTCTTTGCTTTAATGGTGAACCTACGTCACTGACTGATTAGTTATGTTACATTTTCCATTATAATTTAATTATGACTTTATATAATTTATATAATTGTTTTACACTATCAATAATGAAACTTTAATGGAACTATGTCCCTTTTAGTCCAGTGCATAGTAAAAACAGAACTAAAAAATATTGTCCACTGTCATCTTTCCATCCACAAAGATAGTATGATGGATGAGACATGGTGCTGTCGTTTTCAGACCACAGACTGTTGAAAAGTTATTGATCTGATTTTTTTAAATCTGTATTTGTTGCTGGACTTTTTTTTTTCCTTTTTTTTTTTTAATTCTTTTATTGTTGACATCCTTATTATTGGGACAAAAAAAAAATAAGAGGTACATGAAAAAGCTGACAGTGCTAAAACTGATTTCTGAGTCCCTAATATTAGCAATATTATTCCATCTAAACCCACAACATTGGAAGAAATGCCCCAGCAACGGAGTTCCTTTTTCTATCATCATTGCATGAAGAATTTAAGCTGTAAATGTCCCCAGAGCCTCTAGTCTATGTGCTGCTGCTGCCCCACATCCTGCTGACCACAGGCAACATCCACAAACTAAAAAAAATCATTGTAATATGCCAGATAAAGAGGAAGGGCAAGAACAGAGATGTTCCAACATTAACAGGGGATTTAAGTGAAAATTCTAGGTGATAGGAAGATGTGGACTATACTTCAGGGAAAAAAAGGAGATGAAATTCAGGCTCTAATGCTACCACCTCAGAAGAGCAAGGATATCTGTAACTGCAGACAATTTCCAGTTGTTTTAGAGAAAGATTAAATAAATATATGAAATATTTCTAAGGTAGACATTGAAATTAAAAAAGCATTCTGAATGAGGCAGATTATTTATTAAAGTTATGAAATACGTGATTGATATAGTAAAGGCAATAGTACAAACATTTATCATAAGGACAAAACAGTTGTATATTCTATTTCTTCTGGGAACAGCAATGACGTGTTGCGTTGGCTTCCTGCTCAGGACCACCCTTATATATATATGCTTACAGACTCTTTTATCTATGACTATAAATATTATCATCTTTATAAAAGACTAAGAAAATTAAATAAAATATCTAGACAGTGCAAGAATGTGTAGTAAAATCAAGTTTTGCTTTATGCAAAATTTTGCAGTTAAAAGTAGCTACAAAAGTTGAAATCAGTCATTATGAAAATTTTGAAGAATGTGGTCTTTTTTTCTGTAAAACAAAATGGTAAGTTGCTGTATATCTAACTACAGAGTGGCAGATTTACTTTTAGTAATGCTATGTTAAGTTAATATTTTAAAATGTTAGTACGTTAGAGTGTAAGAAAAAAAGAAAAAATTCTTATCTTCACTTTCCAGGAAGGAAAATGATGCAGAGAAAAACCAACTGCCTCCTCCAAATGCATGAAGGGAAGTAAAACAGATACCTAGAAAGTGTTTGAATGGAAGATATTCTTCTTTTCTTCAATTCTACTACAGAAAATAGATGCAGGTTATTTTGATGCCCTAGGTATTTTGTCTTGTATAGAAAGAATTATGAATATTACAATTAGTATGTTCTTTTCATCAGAAAATGGAAGAAAAGCAGTCCTCCAAACCATACTGACATTAATCATAATTGCAGTTAAGGATTCAGGTGGTCTGTGAAATTTTTGCCTTTAACATGATTCAGAGTGGGACTTTGTTGGCTTTTCAGGTGACAATAGCTGATGCTAAGGATCCTAAATCATGGACAAATTATTTTTTCATGTCATTATTGGGGAATCACTTTGTTTCCTGGTTTGCCATAAGCCCTACCCTTGAAATTGTTCATGGTAGAGGCACTTCAATGCACTTCAGCCCAGATTAACAATGAACTAACTGTGTCCTTACACAGTGAAACCCAAGTATGGCAGAGTCAACCCTGCAGAGCAGCAGCTACGTTGTGTGTGTGTAGCAGCTGATAACCACCTCTCAACCAGGAGTCGTGCTGTGCTCTGGGAAGGGGATGACGCGTAAACTAACTACAGATCTCAATCACAGTCCAATAGACACCTCAGATTACCAGCCCTTTATGAATCTTCATCTTACATCAGTGCAATACATTTACATTCAAAATTGGTGATACAGAGGGTCCTTCTTACTCTGTTCTGAGCCAAACAGTATATGGAGCTTGCTCTGGGTTCCCACTACTAAATCTCAATTCCAGCTAAATTAAATAGCTCATTTTCAGTACAATCCTACAGTGCTACATGGTTCTTTTTCAATTCAAAGAATGGGAAAAGTGAAAAGCAGGAATAAATTCCCATATGCTGGCAATATATAGTGACGATGTATCATTACATTCATGGACAAGTTCAACTAAATCACCTGTAAAGGGCAGTAATTTTCTCAATAAAAAGTGCTTGTAACTTGTAAAATCGTAAACTGTCTTTTTTAATTGCTATTTTAAAATTATTTTCAAGCCTGGTCTTTTCAGAGTGTTGCTATTTAATAAAACAACTGGTCTTCCAAGACCACCTAGGAAGAGCTTGTAAAGCGAATTACCACATAATTGAAACCAAACCTACCGCTCAGCAAATAGCATGGAGTTAAGAACCTTTATATTCAATAAAGCTGGAAAACTATACATATAACAGTATTTTTCACTAAGCTCACTTACTAAGAATTAACCTCCCAGCAGTACATTCTTCATACAATCTGGCAGGTTTTCTTTTCACTTTCCATTTTTATAATGTGATCTGAGTTTCTGGACAATTTCAAGGCTCCAAGAGTAGGTTTGCCCACTCTAGAAGCCTTATTTACTACAAGCAGATTTCTTTATGGTGCTAACTTTGGATATCATAGTTTCCTAGGAGTAAAGAAGAGGAAAATCAAAGGCTTCTCCTTGAAGAGTTAGTTTGTCAAAATGTTACGTTCCAAACAGTTCATATTTTTTTATAGTCAGAGATTTATTCCATGAAGAAGGCAAATTGTATTGCCATGATGTCATGAGTTGCAGGTCTGATCTGCACTATTGATAAATCCCAACAGATAGTATGAGTCTTTGCTGTTACAAATATATAACTTTTCTTTTGGAATAAAGTTTTAAACACGGTTTAGCGTTTTTGACATCAACATTTTGTCTTTATCAGAATGAAATGCCCTATTTCTGGATGCAGCCACATGCAGTAAAGTGACAGACAACTTTCAATAATTCTCAAATGAAATGTTATTATCAATTGGAAAGATAAAATTAAGATCTAGTTTTCAGTGTAAACAAGAAATGAAAAACACATGAAAAAATACTGAAAGAAACCAACTAGATAATAACTTAGATTATAATTAGACCCCGTTTGAACCTGGAGTGGAAGCCTCTATTACACAGACAGAAAAACAAGGATGTAAATATGTCTTTTCTTACTTGTATATGTGAAGGATTGGCTTCCTCTTATTGTTTCCTCTTTATTATAAATATATTATTCTGGTTGCTCTTGTCATTTCTAGTAAATTGCTAGGTCATAATTTGTGGTACCAAGTTTTTTCAATCTTATCCTTAAGCCGTATTTTTTAAAGGCTACAAGGGCATAGCTTTTTCCTTTAGTAGATTAGCTCTGACCAGCCGGGCTAATATTCACTATAAGACTGTCTCCTCATTCTTACTTACTGTGCTACAGTGCACAAACTAGAAATGATGTATTTTTTGATAGTATATTTTACAGTACCCTATGTCCTTGTGTCCACCTACTAAAAGTCATAGAAGCAGAGGTACTGCTATATAATACATCAGTCTGATCATACAGATGTTGCTGGTTCCTTTTAAGGCAAGCAGAAATAGACACAAGATTTGATCCAGAGATAATCATTTTATGCCGTGGAGGGATTTATGCCACTATGAACTTATTCCTCAGAGTCAATTTCTGCTTTAAGTTCCTGAAGTAGAGGTTCAAATGCAAACTGAGATGACTGTGTGGAACTGTTCTGGAACTATCAAAGCACTGACTGCATAGCTGAAGATTTAATCCAGGACATGACCTGTTGTATTTTTTTGAGTTGAGGTATACAGACAGAGAATAGTTAATTCTTTGTGTCAGATAGCTGTCTACTGTGTCTAGCCTCCAGACTTGTATGTTCATAGAAGACCTTCTTTGTGACTGGACTTTTGTGTCTCAACTGGCTAGAGAGATAATACAATGGAACATACTAATGCTACTGATTAGGATTTGCTTGTTGTGTTGTACACACATGAGACTGTTCCTTTGCATTTTTCTCACAAATAGTAATGAAAAAAATTTTAAAAATTCATATGCCTAAAAAAGTTTGCAGTTCAGGAAGAATAATTGTAAAAGTTGATTAAGAAAGTTACATTCCCATGAATGGTTTAGCAAACATAATGTCAATTTGAAATATTCAAGGAAAATTCGAGGGTTACACTATTTTGCATTTCCAATACAAAATAATTATGATGTTTCATTAGCAAGATTATCCACAAAATCATCTACTTGTGCTGTCAGTGTCTTCTCCAAATGAGCAGTCTCCATGATTTCAACAGACTAGGTCCTCTATGTTTAAATTCTTACTTCAGCTGAAATACGCAACAGTTTCTCAAAAATATAAAACATTCGTATCCCTCAATGCCTTATTGAAACACAGAAATAGGATTCCTAGTACATATGATGAGCCTAGAATTTATTCCATAATTTTCATGTTCCTTAAATTACAGGGGCTGTAACATACTCATTGCCCTGGGCTCTTGGTACTTAAGAAAGATAGTGTTGAACTGAGAATGACTTACACTTACTGAGTAGACAGATGACATGCGGTATGGTACCTTTCACAGTTCATTGTACTGCAGATGGTGTGGCTCACTGTATGATCTGTTCTAATGTTGCATCTGCATCCTCCACCTTAGAGATTCAGAGGTATTTCCTGTGCAAAAGTATACAGTTTCTTTGCAAGAAATGCCTAGTTTATCTATTATTAGCTAGTAAACTGTATTCTGTCAAGATTGACCGTGAAGCATTTCGTAGGGTAGTCATGCCTTTCTTCTCGATCTTCTAGGAGATAATATAAAACATTATATATATATATATACACACACACGTATGAGTATATATGTGTATACATAAAACATGGTGTCCATGACAGATTAGACACATTCTGAATGGACCTTCATTGATGACAGCATTTGCAACAAGCAGTCAGGGCACACTGAAAGAACTTCATTCTTCATTGCAATGTGCTCCTTCACTCAAGCAAGAATTTAGTAGTGCCTCTGGCTGTACTAGAGTTTATGCATTCGTTACAGCATCCAATCCTTATTTCCACAGCAAGGTAACAAGCACAAGAACTATAGGTATATCTAAGCTAGTGGAGAGTTTCAATCTATCCAGGTTCCAGTCTACCTTCATAATCCTGGTAAAGCTTTTTGAAATACTAGAAATTACTTTTTCATTGATAGTGGCGAAATAACATATTGAAGGAAAAGGAACCCTGAAATTGTCATAAATTAATCTGGATTTTTGCAAGTTTTGGTCGACACATGCTCTTAATTTTCCCCAAGATTATATTAATCCAGAAATGGTTGTAGGAGCAAAAAATTGATCTACTTACAGGTAAAATTCTTTCTGAAAAGTTGCTGTCAGTGCACTGTCACTGGCATAAAAGTCTTCCTTTGTACTTAGTCTGAAAATGTGAGAGGTGCAATATAGAAAGATTACAGAACTTCTTTACAGAAAAGTCCAGTGTAACCCCATAAGTTGTGTTTCTAATACTGATGTTAGCACTGCCAGCACTTACTATTTTAGGCTCTTGAATCCTGTACAAAACAGGGAATCACAGAGATTAAATTCTTTTCAGTTTATCACAAATCGTCATCTGTAGAAGGCAAACAGTAGAATTCTTCTTATAAGGCCATCAAGTCCCAATAAGCTTGTAAATTTGAAAATTTATTGAATTGCTGAAGGCTGGCTAGCTCTTTCAATGCTTCTTTTTGACTCAATGAGCAGTGAAAATCTTGGAAGGCCTAAACTGCTTGCTATAACTTGAGAAGTCTCTTTCTATATCACCAAGAGACGAGGTCAAAGAATATTTTAATCATAACAGGAAACCAACTGCCATTCAGCTATTTACTACTGTAGCCTACCATAAGTATTCACTAAGGATTCACCAAGGATTTTAAATTTGCTTAGATTTGTGAAATGATCTTTTTTCCCCAAAATAAAATAAATAAATAGAACAAGTAGTGTAACCTTTCACTTGGAGAATTGTAACTCACTTTGCAACATTTAGCAAATATATTGTCTGCACACTTGGTCTTACCATCTTCTGTGTTTGCTATCTTTTGTGGACCGCATATATTCCTCCACATCTTTACTGAGGCAGGGACAAGCTCCATGAGTTAACAGTCTAATACCCCACCAACGACTGTTTCACATTGCCTAGATGTTGAAAGTGATGGGCCCAACTCTTTCATATGGTTACATACTTCTGCAAACAATACATCAATCAAATTTAATACTAGTCAAATTAAAAAATACTATTAAAAATAACCAAGATCCTCAAACCATTTCCTTTTTGGCACCAGTGATCGGACTTATTTATTACAAGTTTAAGAATTACACACTAAACCATTTTATCACAATATTTTTGGCACCTATGACAGAAGTAGTCAAGCATTAAATGTGAAGCTTTCTTACCACAGTGCCTTGAGGAAACTAATCAATGTGGCAAAGATCTTCTGGGTGCATAAGATATATATCTCACCTTCCAGTGATTAGTTTGTCAAAGCTACAAGATGTATGAATATACTTATTTAATCTGTCAAAAGGATATAGTACAGCCTGAAAAGTCATCATCAAACCTGATGTAGCAGAAAATTTCAAACTATTGATTAGATTCAGACATTCACTTTAATCTGAACATGTACTTTGGTTCATCAATAGGTCAAGTAGCTTATGAGAGCAAACCAATAATATTTGAATCTTGAGTCAGCAAGTTAATACATCCCCGAGTACTTCAAATTATTTTTTTCTGAGATTATTTTTAAAGAGAAAGGAGGTTTAGTGTAAGTACAGAATAATAGATTGAGGTTGTGTTCAGTTACACCATCTCTCCTCTGGAATGGAGTGAGAGAGGTTAAAACAAAAAAGGGAGAAAGCAAAGTAGAATGAGATTTATTTAAACCTGCTGTCACTTCTGTCAAGAGGACTTTAAATGAAAAAAAAAAAAATTGGACTCTCAGCTCCCTGAACCAGCTATCTAAATAATACCCTTAGAATATTTTTTTGTGAAAGGAGGAAAACATTTCTGTGGCAAATTTTTTTTCTAAACACTGGAATAACATACCTACTGAGTTCAATTTGGAAAATATTGCATGATTCATAATGCATGTCATGATCATAATATTGGATTTGTTGTATTCTTTGTTTATGATATTATTAATAGGATTTTCAGATATTTGGTTAGATGAAATGTTTTAATGTGTATGATTTATTTTTACTTTTTTTTTGTATTATGTGTTTGTATATTTTTTGTATATGACATGCATTTGTATACTTTTGCATATTTGCGCTACCTGGACTAGTGGAAGGCGTCCCTGCCCATGACAGGGGGTTGGAACTAGACAATCTTTAAGCTCCCTTCCAACCCAAATCTTTCTATTTTTCTATGGTTATTGATAACAGACTTGTGCAGCTTCTTATGTCATATATTTTCTCATAATCAACCAAAAAAGAACCCATTTCCTTTATTTCTCCACCAACAGTAAAATCCTTTATATGTATTTCACCAGATTTCCAAAAGCAACTGGAATACAGTCTTTAGGGAAGTTAAGAAAATCAGCATTTCTAAATCTTTACATGCCTGATGGAGTCACTTAGCAACAAAAAATGGTCATCAAAAACATGAAAAACTTCTGATTTTATTAAGCAGAATGACAAAATACAAGGAGTAAATTTTCCTGTTATGTGTACATATTACATTGTCTCTAGCTATAGCCAAGACCTATTTTACAGATTATGTAATATGAAAGTTCAAAAATTAGTCCAATTAAACTGGAAAATATGTATTAGGAGAAGAAAATCCTATACGTGTATAAAATATTATAAAACTATCTTTGTAAAGAACAATTTTCACTTGTATCAAAGTTACCCATTTTTTTTTTATGCTGGATATAAAGGAAAATGTACAAAACAGGGTGTCCTGGTTGCAGAGAGGGGGGTGGAATTGTTATTCTATACCAGCGCTGTCACTGATGGGGGATGTGGTTTCAAGAAGAAAATGAGTGCGCCCCCTGAAAGTGGGCATCATTTTGCCTTGTTCTCTCTCTCTCTAGTGGAGGGATTGTTGTGATTAACCCCTTTGCCGGTCTGCTGGTCCCCCTCTGGTTTTCTCTGAAGTGTGACTATGGGATATGATGCTGAAAAGGAAATCAGTGAAAACTCAAATCGATGGCAGTGCTGAACCGACAGCACCGACACGGAGACTGCTGTGGGGAAAGGACCAGGGGGGGTGACTCCAGCCCAGCCAATGCTGTCGAGCTGAGGAGAAGGGAACTCAGCCAAGCCCAGGTGAACTGAGATGAAAGGAGAGCAGTGGGATGCCTGAAAAGGTTGGAAAGCAGCAGTGGCTCAGGGGACCAACCTCCAGCGCGGCAGAGCAATAGAAGTGGCACCTCAGGCACCTGCGTGGAACTGAGCCCAGTGCAGTGGTGGCACATCCTGACTCAGATGACCTAGCTTTCAGGGGGTTTGATTGTCATTGTTTTTCATTGTTTCAGGCTGGAGGGCAGGAAACGCTAAACATGAGGGTTCCTCTGCCAACTTGCCTTGTTCCTGACAGCCATGTGAGTGGTGTGTGGGAGCAGTCACTATATTGCCTTTGTTTGGCGAAGCCATGCAGATGCGACCTACGGGGAGCATCCACCATTATGTTTTTTTCCAGTGATGAACATCTTTTTGTGGATAAAACACCCTCTCTTATTGCATGCTTTTGGTGTTAACACAGCCGTTGTTATTGTGCGTGTCTTATTCCATTGTAAATTGTTACCTCAACCCATAGTTTCTGCTTTTATCCCTCCCTTATCAGAAGGGGTGAAGGAAGGGGAATGGTTTATTTGAAGTATAATTTCTGGCTTGTGTTAAAACCAGCATACAGGGGATGTAATTAAATAAATGTACAGACTACTTATGTCGCTCAGGAACAATAACTTGCGTACTTTACGATATATTTCTTCTCTGTGGGAGGACTGGACACAAGCATCTCCATGTACTGTAGCTCACCTTCACAAAAGGATGAGAACTCAGTGGGTTTCCTCTTATCTGAAAACTCACGCATTGAGGATATAGGGCAGTATAGGCAACTGAAGGAAGAATTCATCTCAGACAGCTTTAGATATCTATACCTCTTCAGTTTATAATATGCACATCCATTATCAGTTTGTCCTGCTAGAAGCCAGGCAAGGAATCATCTTCTTGAGGATGGTTCTTCTTACTTGTTTTAAGATGGGTTGACTCCCATTGACTGCATCTATGAAAATGCCTGGGTGTGTCCCTATTAACTACTGTGGGATACTACTTATAACGTCTACAAATTCCACGTCAATAACATGCCTCTATAGTATCTGAACTTTTCTTAAGAAAGATGAGCCTTCCTTAAGAAACGTGAATCTTCCTTACAGAAGGCACTCCCCTAAATTAAATTCCAGTCCAACTAATCAACAGCCTAGATCCTCTTTAAACAGACTGCAAAGGTTTAAATTTTCCCTGTCCTCTCACTGGAAAAAATTAAGAAGCCATGTGATCAGCTGGTGAGAGTATAAATGCCACACCCCAGAAAAAAAAATTCTGTGAGTAGTGCACAATATTCAGCAATGTCCTAAAGTGCTAGTTAGGGTCAAAACCATGTGACATAAAATATACTTAGGCTGCTATGGCTTCATTATCTATTACGCTCTAATTTATGAAGTCTGCAGCTACATGTTTGATTATTCCAAATACAGGTTTTATACTTCAAGTCTCAAAAGGAAACCATCTGTACACATAAATAGAAGTATTTTCTGAATTAAAGTATATTCATTTACATATCCATATATAGCCATATATATACATACATATATATATATATACTTTTACAGATATAAACACACACACATATTTAGAGTGTGAGATATTTACAGGTGAGTATTTTATATGTCTTTTCCTACATAAATCCCTGTGCTTTGAAAATACTCATGTAATTAAATACTATGTGCAGATCCTTCTTTTCCATGAGTAAAAGAATATCTGAGATACTTCTTTCTTATTCTGTCTAAATTTTAAGTAAGAAATAGTTTCCTTTTCCTTGTAGGAAAAAATTGTATTGCTTTTATGCAATAAAAATGATAAAAAATTTTTAAGAGGAAAGCAATACATAAAGTGATGTTTTTTTCTTTGTTGACACTCCTTTTACTGGAAAGAACTGAGTGGAAGGACCATAGTGTAACTACCAATCTTTCTTCAGCCCCATTACTTTTATTTGCGACTACTCGGAATAAGCTGCCAAACTAAGACTAGACAGTTTGGGCTATATAAAAAGGAAGGGGAAGTGGAAGACCAAGGATGAAGCCCATCTACACTGGTACAGAGAGGAGGAGATGTTTGCTGTATTTGTGATGCAGCTTCCAAGAAAGCAGGCTGTGGCAAGATTGTGGAGGCTGTTGGAGGCATTTAGGC
Organism: Cephalopterus ornatus; assembly: GCA_013396775.1. NCBI lineage: Eukaryota > Metazoa > Chordata > Aves > Passeriformes > Cotingidae > Cephalopterus > Cephalopterus ornatus. The sequence continues at coordinate 93,193 of VZRE01007560.1, read as the reverse complement.
ACAGCCATTTTTGATTGTTTCAGCTGTCTCTTGCGCAGTTGCTTCTGTGAACACGGGATGACCCATCTCCAGCCCAAGCCTGTACACAACCTTGAATGACAAAATAAAGGATAATGCTGATCCCCACATGTGTCTGAAAATCCTGCGGTCTGGTGACTCCCTCAAAAGCGAGTCTGGCACTTATAATTCTGTGCCCTAGATGGATTGAAACAGACCTGTTTGCTTATTTATTTACTTTGGGGAACAAATCCTTATAAAGCAGCTGTAGGCTAAATACTAAGATAAACCACAGGCAGAGGTAGCTGTTTACGGTAACATCTGCACTAGCATATGTCAGAAGGGCTTAAAAATATTTATTTCAGCATTTCATTTAGACTAATAATACCAGCAAAGGGACATCATTAAATAGAGAGAATATAGATTTTGTAGACCATCAGTTTGAGAGAACTATCAGACTGAGAATTTAAACATATTTATTTAGGTCAAGGTTGGATTATAAATTCAGAAACTTCTTAATAGAGTATTTCCCTATTGATTCCTTGCCTTCTGACTCCTACTGAGTCTGCATCTGTTCCTTCTCTAAGCAGACAGAATGTGGAATAGATGCAAATATGATGCAGTTTGTTGATTAAATTCTTGGCTGTGTTTATCTGTTGGAGGCTTCACCATCAGGCAGACAATTTAATCAAACAATAATCTTCATTCAATGGTGATCTCGTATTAAAAATGTATCCGTGGCACCTGCTGTGTCCTGTATTTATTGAAGATGTATCTCTTCATGGGTTTTAACACAATTCTCTAAAACTGATAATCAAGAGGATTATTTGCAATAACAGGCAGTACTACACATAACTTTTTTATCCTGTCCCAAGACAATATATTTCTTCTTCATGAACATATGACATCCCTCTGGTATGGGCCAGAATATTATTCATTACATTTATGACATTCCCCATGGCTATGCAAAAGCATGAACAAATCAACTCCTTTGCCAGTTCAGTGTTTTATTCTGAGCATTGAGATTTGTTCATTGAGCCAACCTAAATCTCTTATTTTAGACTCTCTGCTGCACCCGTGAATAAAGTGGGGACAATGTCAGGAGAGATTTCTGCTGTTCTCTTTCCACTGAGATCTTCTCTAATCTGAAATAACATAATGCTTTAGCCTCCATAAATATTATAGGCAAATTAATGTTAAAAACCAGTGAAAAATTAGATCTGTTATTCACATTAGAGGTAAACATATTGTTTTCCTGTAGAATAACCATAAGAGCTAGGGATGAGAATGGGTGTGAATTCTAAAACCATTTCGATTGTTATTTTGAGGGCTCCCATCCTCTGAAATATCCTTCCTCTTCTCCCCAGAAGCCACTACCAATAGTGAAAGACTGACTGATTTGGACCTTCCTGAGACGAAACAGGCCAAACCCAAATTTTCAACTATCTCACTTTGCCCCATCAGGCATAATGTATGGTTACTAAACCTTTCTTGAAAACCCCTCAAAATTAAGGTCCACAATGTGTCCCAGGAAATCTATTCTAATATTTTAGTAGTGTTTTTCAAGTATTTTTGTAGTCCATTGCTTTTTGTCCTATCCACACTGATACAGACAGAAACTACCTAATTGTTCAGCACATCTTGTACCTGAACACTGCTACCACATAACACATTGGTCTTTTCATCATTAATTTAAACATTCTCACTTTTTTCAATCTTTCCTGTTGGTAATTTTTTATAATCCTCTCTGGAGTCTCTCCAGTAGTTTCAGAAGTTTCTTGAAGGACTGCCAAAACCCAGAGAAATACTCAGCTGAGGTCTTGTCAGTGCAGACCAGAGCAGAAAGATCATTTGTCTGTACAATATCTGCACTTTTCACAGCAGCATGACACTGATGACTCATGCTGTTCTTGTGATCCACTGTAACCTGTAGGTCTTTTTCTAAAGGAAATTTTTTCAATTTTTAGACCTGATTTTTTTTTTGTCTAGTGTAACACATTTGACTGCAGAGCAATATATTCCCTGTACTGAGTTAAATCTTTTTCACACTGATTTCCAAGATCACGTTAAACTCTGTTTACATATTCCTGGCAGTCCTCCCAAGCTTGGTATGATCTCCAGTTTTAATAAAAGCATTCTACATCAGCCAGATATTAATAAATTTGTTAATTACAATTGGACCAGGACAAATCCTGCAGAAACCAGACTTGTATGTCCTTTGATATGCCAGTGAAAACACGTCTTCTGAACACGCTTTTTCTCTCTCCGCAAGGCTTCTTGTACTGTGATAGACTAGACCTGATGGGTTCAGCTTTTCCTTTTCCTCCACTCAGACCCTCCAAAAGCTGCTACTAGGAATCTGGTTTCACTAGGCTATCAACTAAGCTATCTCTGATATTTTTAATAACATTTTAAAATATATTTTTATTTATTATTTTAAATAACATTACTATTTTTAATAACATTATTTTCAAATAATTTAAAACTGGAACTATGTTAGCTATTTTTCATAGAAGTGACTGTATTTTTGCAAGTTATAGGACCATTAACACCTGTTTAAAAAGATCTCAAGATTACATGTGGACAAGATTTTCAAAGCTTTTCATGCATTTAGAGATGCATATCTAATTTTTCAAGATTTTACCAAGCTGCCTGTAGTCTTTGAAGAATATAAAATGCTAGTAGGTGCCCAGTATCTGATTATTTAGGTAATTACATGCTTTCATGCCAGTTTCATGTGGCACCACTTAAATCTATTAGTACTGCCTGGTGACAAGAAGTACATGAAGTATCAGACCTAAATATTGATAAATAGATAAAATAATTGTTTATACCCAAGAACATTTTTATTTCCTTTTTCTAGTTAAAAAATACATTACTTCTTTGGGCTTTTTTTGGTGTGGACAGTATTTGTGAGAAAAATAGAGCTTTACATCTGAAGGACATGTTATTTTTCTAAAACAAGGATCATTGTATATTAGCTATATGTCCAGTTGATGAAAAAAAAAATGTGTTTAATGACTGCTATTTGGCATTCCTGCTTGTAAGAGAATGAATTATGTGAAATATTTTCTTTAGGAGTCATCTGCTAGTAGTTATAGTTTACTACCCTGTTGATCTAGTGAGTAAATCCATCTTCTGCAGAGCTGTGATTCACACATCTGATCTTATTCCTCTAATTGAGTGACTCTTTTTCCTTTCAGATGACAACTTCTGGCTTCAAGCAAACATTGTGCTGCTCTGTCAAAGCCTTTTACATATTTCTACTGAATGGCCTGTAGGATTTTTTTATTCCAAATATTCCCAGTCTGGTAATGCGTATCAAGTACATGAAACAAAATTGTCCAGAAAGCCAACATTCAGCTGTTACATTCTGTGACTAGCAGTAGTGGAATGCACATGCATGCATTTCTGTAATGGTTTGGATTCGCTTTCTTGTCGAATGCTCAAGCTTTACAGTTTGCAGCTTCTCCTCCCCCCACACTTTCTATGGACATAAGGGAAAGGGAGAAGGGAAAAGTTACTGAAATGTTGAAATGACCAGACTAAAGCTGTACAAAAATATACACATGTATTTACACTTATATACAATTAGAACACTATGTACACAGAAGAAAGGACCCCGAACACCTCCCCCCGCCCTGAAGGGAAAAGGGAGAGGAAAAAAAACCAAAACAGATATACACAATCAAAACTCAGGAGTAACCAATAAAGAACTAACAAAAGAAAATCTTACTACTCTCCTCGAGATAGCAGAGTTGCACCAAGCGACCGCCGGCACTCTCCGCTTCCCAAGGTCCACAAGGCCTCACTGGGCCTCACTCCTCCACACGAGCAGAGCCGATAGCAGAGAACCTGCTCCCGGATCCGCCGGAAAGGAAAGAGAGAAAGAGGCTTCTCCTTCTTCTTATTTATACCCTGGTTTACGTAAAAAATCGCATGGAATACTGGGAAGATGACTACTTTTTCGGTTACAATCTGGTTACCAAGGAAGGTTTAAAATCAAAACTACTATAATTTCCTTTCCTTTTTTTTTCTTTGAATATATCTTAGAGAATTATAAAGGACATTCTTCTGAGTGTTCAAAACCAATATTGACATAGAATTTAATTTCTTTTCAGCCTGAGCTCTAGGAAGCGTTCCTGCCTGGTTTGGTAAATCCTTAAACTGCTGTTCAGAGAATCATAGGATCATTAAGGTTGGATAAGACCTCCAAGATCATTGGGCCCAGAACTGGACACAGTACTTGGTGCGGCCTCACCAGCAACTAGTCCAGAGAAACAATCACTTTCCCAGTCCTGCTGGCCACATTAGTTCTGATACAGGCCAGGTTGCCATTGGTCTACTTGGCCACCTGGGCACACTGCTGGCTCATGTCCAGCTGGCTGTTGACCAGCATCCCCAGGTACTTTTCCGCTGGGCCAGTCTCCAGCCACTCTGGAAATAACTTACTGATTGTTTGCGAATCTACTGAGGATGCACTCAACCCCTTCATCCAGATCATCGATAAAGACATGAGACAGGACTGGACCCAACACCGAGCCCTGAGGAACACCGCTTGTGACCAGCTGCCAACTGGATGCACTGGTCAAGACTGGAATGGCTGGAGGAAGATTTCAACCTGTCTAGCTGAATTTGCATGAAAGAGCTATCTGGTGTCCTGAGGGACTTCTTTCATTTGTTTGATTTCTGGGAAAGTATGAAGTTTGATATTGGAAAGAATAATAAAGATACCCAAATGTGTGCTTCTGATGACCTTAAGAGAAGTAAGAGCCTTCAGATCTACTGAATTTATCACTTAGATTCAATATTACATGACCGTATCATGGTGGGTTCCACAGACACTTGCAAAGAAGATGACTCAAAATGAATCGCACTGTCCTTTGTCCTGGTGCAGAGTGCTGAATCCTGATATTTTATGTAACAATGTATTCTTCTGCCTATAATATTCTTTCCTCTGCATTTTGAGTGCCTTTCTTCCGATTTTGCTTATTGAAACTGTTTCATTCTGAATTGCAAATGTCATGACAGGTAGCACTTGAACTCAAATCTCTCTGTTTAGTGCCCCACAGGTTGAAAATTCATTCTCCTACATGGCCTGGCATATTTAGTGCCAACTATCCCATTCACTTTTGCTGAAAGTTTTTGTTTCTTTAACTGCAGTAGTGAAGCTATGACACTCATAATTTATAAGTTCATATTACTGTGGTAGTCCAGCCCCCCAGCTCACATCCTCAAGCCTGCTCTGTGATCTCAAAATCTCCTGATGAGCCTTGATTGAACCAGCTGAGCAGTGAAGTATCCTTTGACTGTACCAGCCGAGCTGTGAGACACTCCCTGATCATACCAGGAGCTCTTGGACAGTAGAGGTGGGAACAACCAACAACCAGAAACAACATCTGCCCAAACAAGATGGGAAACAAAGGATAAGCAATTATCCTGTGTAGCCTTAGTAAACCATTTACCTGAACCACAGCACAAGTGGAGCAGTAACATTGTGAATTGAAGCCTTAGTGGAACAGTACATTGTTACTGGACTTTGAAAAAAGAGGTCAATAGTTATGAGTTTGGGTTAGAGTGAGGATGGAAAATCATTGATGACCAAAGTCAATTATCTCGTGACCTTAATGACAACATTCCCAAATGAGGCCCTTTGACCTCTTCTTGACAGGCTGCACCAGCACCTCTCTCTGAGTGGGACACTGAAACTGAATTCAGCACTCTATGACAAGATGTATTATTAAAAGTTACAATTTTGTGGAAATAGTTGATCGACAACAGTTACAACAACGTGAGTTACTATCAATTATGAAAAAAGTGTTTTTGATTTACCTATGTATAATTGGAATCAAAACCTTCCATGCTATGTTAGATTTGTATTTATGGCCTAATCTGGTACTAGATTAAAAGCGCAAGTGCATCCCAATAAAACTATATTTTGAGCCAGGTCAGTCCTGGAATTTGGTATAGACCATGTTCTAACACTTAAAAATTATTTAATTGTATTCAAAATAAGTAGTTGCCAGAGTAGAAAAGCTATTCTGAGAAAATGAATGAAGTGATGGGATTTATTAGGCAAATGCTATTGTTTGAGGCTTCTAACCCTTTTTAAATTTCCATTTCTGTAAAGTGAAAAATGACATAGATTTTAATTTAAACTTAAAATATGAACTACTAAATGTCTTTTTGATAAAATATGAAGAGTTTATTGCTGTGTGAAATTGAGATTTTTGCTTTAATTTTAATTTATTTTGATATATATCTTCAGGTTTGATAGCCAGAGCTAGTATTCTCACAGCTTTTTATTTTGATTGATTTTAAAATAGAAAATTATGGCATACAAAAAATATCACTGTAATGTAATCTTGTCCCCTAAGATAAACTTTTATATTTGCACTGTAGATTGCTCTACCTGGTCCATTATAAAAAACATAATTAAGTTATACAGCCTACTTTCATGAGAGATTCAGTGACTATATGTCATTTATGACGCTTTCTTTTATGTTTGATATTGACATCGCTAATACAAGTTTTCCATGCTTATGACTTAGGAGAACTGAAAAGTTCACTTGCAGTGACCTCAAACTGAAAAAGTTAAAAGTAAAATTTCTGATTCCCATACTCTTGTTGCTAACTCACAGAATAAATACCCTTGTGAAAGGAACTGAGAAAAAAGCATGCCATTGCATGTTACAGAGATTTTAACCTATAGAACTGATAATACTTTTATCTAAAATTGGATTTTAGAATAATGATGTTTTGTTGCCCCCTTTTGAAGCAAATACTGCTTTGGAGGATTTGAACTATTGACATAAGGTACCCAGATAAGCAGTTGAAGAAGTAGAAGTCTAAATATTAAAATATTATGAAAAGTTCACTCCTTTTTTTATAGTTATTGTTGTCTGTAATAACACTTTCATTTTTATGTGGTTTCTCTGGTTTGATATGTTGAAATTTTTTTATTTTAAAACTTAGGATAACAGCAGAGAAAAAAGTGATACAAATGTAGAATTTAAAAGTCTTTGTGCAAGTTTAAGTCAAATGAACAGATGAATTAAGTATAATACTTCAATATCGTTCAATTAACTGTTAACAGTACAAAGGAGTCTGAAAGATCAAGATAAATTTGCAACATACCACATACAGAAAATTTTTAGAATAACAAATGTTATTCTAAAAGAGGTCTCAACATAACATCAGAAAGTACCCACTTTCTCCCCAAAAAACAGAGAAAGTACCATTATATTTTAGCTTCCTGAACAATTAAAATATACTTTCATCTTTTTGGGGGTCCTAAGAATCAGCTGAGCTGAGATATTATACTTGAGAAAATTTTTAAAAGTTCTGTAAAAGTTTGATTACAACACTGTGTGTTTCATATTGGTATCCATCTGTTTCTGTTGATCATGTACTTCAAGGAAGATAATTTCTATGAAATCTTTGTGTGGTTAAATGGAACAAATCTTTCCATTGTCAAACCACAGCAAAACTCTGTCAAGTATTGCTACATTTTATTGAGTTGGAATGTTCTAAGCAAAAATCCTCTGGAGCTTGTAGGGGTTGGCAATAGACTGTCTGAATAGGAAAAATCAAGTAGACAGTTGACAGAGCAGACATGGCAAAAAAACCCCACAAACTCCCGCCATACATCTCTTTCAGCCACCCCCAAAAGATGGATGTATGCCAGGAGATCGTGAATGACTGGAAATAAGCCTGGTTTTCATGTTTCTCAAAGGTCTGAAAATCAGTCACTCTGCTTTTTGTGAATTATCATCAAGGTTGTTAAAAATTTTCGTATCATGGTAACACATTTTCTTATTGCGGTAACCTTGGCTTAACGGTAAATGCCCACCCATCTTCTCACTTATTTCCTGTCCTCAATAGGATGGGGGAAGAGAAATGGAGAAAAAAAACCCCAAGGATGAGAGAGTTAGTGGGTTGAGATAAAGGCAGGGACATTGCTTATTAGTCATTATCAAGGGCAAAGCATATTTCTCTTGGTGAACTAGATTCAGCTAGGGAGAAACAAAGACAAACATTAAAATATCAGCTTTCCTTCCGCTTAGTCAGACTCCAATTCACTCCTTTGCTTCAAACATATCTACCCAGACTCAGAGGAGTAGGAAGAGCTGGTGCAGGGAGAGGACTCTTCTGTGTCCTGCAGTGGGTCTGGTTTTGAGCCATCTGGAACCAGCTGGGTCTAGCATTCAGCAGTCCCCCGTCTCTTCTCACAGAGGACAAGCCTGCAGCCCTGCCCTGCTGCCAACACATCAACACCTACATCAAATACACTCATGTGATTTACACTATATTCTATTTTATACTATTTCACTTTATTTCATATTTTTTTTGTTATAGTAAGTACTATGCCATCAGCACAAAAATAAACGTGACAATGAGTATGGTTTATTCCTAGAGAGAGAATAATTTTAAGAGTTTGAAAGAAAAATACTTCCAGTCGTGTCAGTGTAATTATTCATATAATATACAAATATTTTCGCACTAGAATAAACCACTTTTCAATAATGTCGGTAGTGTAGATTACAATTCCTGAAGACTAAAACTGTGTTAGTAAAATGCAAATAAATCTGCATTGCTATTTTGAAAATAAAAGCTCTGCGTATGTGCATGCATTTACACACACACAAAACCCATGTTAAAAGGTTGAGTTAAAAGGTGTTGTTTTTTAGGGATTTCCCAAAGTAGTGGTTCAGATTTTTAATAGTATTTTGGTTTAAGCTTTGCAAGAAAGTTTAAGGATGAGTCTGTGTTTTTTTCACACCAGTTCATCTGCCATTTCAAGTTACTGTCTACAAGCTTGCGACTAAAACGGTCTATTGAATAATTTTCCCTGGTCCTCTGGTCTTATTTCAGTTCCTACGCTCAATGGATTTCATTTGATTTTAGGGTTGACTGCCAGTGCTCTATCATTTTAGATGTTCAAGGAATACCTCAAGAAAAATGTTGAAAAGGTCATTTCCATAGTTTCCCTGCAATCAGATTGTGCTGCATGATAAAGTGTCAAGCACTGTGTCTAGACTTGCTAGTAACAGTTTTCCTTTGATTCTGAGGCAGGATAGGATGGTAATAAAGAGGTTAGTTTGTCTTCAAAATGTCTTGAAAAGTTTTAATTGTCAATTTGATGTGATTTTCTAGAGAACTGAAAGACAGACCATTCTACAGTATCTCTAATTACAGCATAAGACTGCTTGGAATGGTTTGATGCTGTAAGGGTGGAGCGTTGCCAATTATCTTTGAGACAAGAATTGCACAGCATTTAAAGTAATGTGCAACAGAAAGGTAAAATGAGAATGATCATTTTGGTTTTTAGATTTGCGGGGGATTTTTGGTCAGAAGATACTGGCATTATGGCAGATTTCTAATTTAATGGTTGCATAATTCCCTGAATTATTATTTAGGAATTATTATTCAGGAATTATTATTATTTTATTCAGGAATAAAATTATTATTTCCATGATTCCTGAAAGTACATCAGGTATTTAACAAAAAAAAAATAAGGACATTTAGGTTTGTGACAAATAACAGTCAGTGCCAGAAGCAACCCACCCAATTCTGGACAAGAAATTCTAGAGTCAAGCATGCTCATATAGACTCTTGTTTCAGTGCTCTAAACCAACCCACAGATAGATAGATAAAGTGTTTGTAGCTTTTCCTTCTAAATATTTATCTTTTGGCTGTAGCTGTCCACCTAAATGAAACTTGAATTAGAATCTGATCTTTCTATAGCAATTTTCTGCCTAGCTTTCCTACTGATTAATAAATGAAACTGTATTGACATACAAGCCAAGTAGGCCAGATATCATGGCTAGCAGCTCTTTCTTGCCTTAAAGTCTCTAACTCTATTATCTATACTGGAAGTTATGACTGACATAATTTTTTTTTTTAAGTGCTAGATCACTGATACTTTTTTTTCCAAAGAAGGATAGGCATTTTATGGTGAAATATAAAGTGAAAAGACTATTGTGGTTTAAATCCAGCTGGAAATTAAGCCCTATGCAGCTGCTTGCCTGCCTTCAACCCCTCTGGTGCGAGAGAGACAAAAGGCAGAGATTATGGGTTGAGATCACAATTTACTGGAAAACAGCAATGAGATAAGAAAACAAACAGTAACATTAACAATACTAATAGACAACAGTGTATAAAAAGAGGGTGATTACATGCAAAATGCTCACAGAGTCTGACTGACCTGATGCTAACCCCAGCTGGTACCATGTGATTCCCGACCCAAAGAAGCAAAACTGTGAACAACACTGTCTATGCCCACATTTTTCTCCCAAACTTGAGACTTTTTGTCCCTTGAATATATATGTAATGGATGTGTCTCAGATAGAATTACCTTCTTCCTTGGCAACTCACATGGTTCTGTGCCATGCATTTTTGGCTGAGACAGTGTTGATAACAGACCTATGTTTTGGCTGGTGATGAATTGTGCATAGTAAGAAAGTTTTAGCCTATTCCTCCCTTCCCAAAGCAGGTTGGGTGTGGGCAAAGCTGAGCCATCTGACCCAAACTGACTAAAGGGATATTCTAAATTTTATGAAGTCATGTTCATCAATAGAAGCTCAGGGAAAGGAGGAAGAAGAAGGAACATCCTTGGTTATGGCATTTTTCTTCTCAAGGAAAAGTTACACGTGATGAGGCGTGGGTTGCTGGATGTACATTGCCTGTTAATGGGATGTAGTGAATGAATTCCTCTTTTTCCATTGTTTGTGTGTGCAGCTTTTGCTTTCCTATAAAACTGCCAATATTTGAATTCGCAAGTCTTTTCGCTATACTTCAATTTTTTCCCATCCTGTGGGAGAAGGAAGTAAACGAGGGACCTTGTGAATGGTTGGCAGCTGTCTGGGGTCAACCCACCACAATTTACAATTATTATTACTTTTCCATCTTGTTAGACATATTCAGCAGAATAAGTAGGGGATGCTCAAACAAGGTTGCCTACAGAATTTGAATCCTGATTGGTTGACATTGCCCAGCATGAAAATACAGGCAGCTATTATAAACCTGATGTTATGGACAATTAGAAGCTCAGGAGAACATATACATGTCTTAATCCAATAATTTCACACAAATGTCTTTTTTAATGCAGCCTGAACAATGAAGTGATAATCTACCTATTCATATTCTGCCAGGAAGAAAAACCAAACTGCCCAAGCATTAGTCCTTCAAATTTAAGGGATGTAGAAGGTGATGAGATTTTGTTTTTATATAACAAGAGACCATTTAAGGCTCACTTGCATAGATTTTTTTTTTTTAAAGCAGAGGACAGAAAGTAATGGAAGAAAATAAATGGAATCTTTTATGTGCTGTCCTTTTATAGTATATATTTGTGCACAAAAAGTGTTTAAGAAAGTCTGTAGTATGGTATATATTGTCAAGTCACCAGTAAAGCAGTTACAGTAACACTTAGGTTTCTTTACCTTCTACAACCAGATAAAAGAATACCTGCAGAACAAATTCTAAGTCAGTTCAAAAGCTTTATACAGCCTGGGTGAAAAATTGTTCTTTTAATGAAACCTGCCTTTGACACAACACTGAAATTATTATGACTTTTCCAAAAGCTTATCTTAATAAACAGTTCGTATAGGCTTACCAATGTGTATTGCTTCCTACAGATGAAATTCATTCCCTATATTGAGGGTATGATTAGATTATCTGTTAACAAACTTATTTCTTAATAAGACTAGGATGATCAAATATGTTATAATCTTTTATTTTTCTGGAGTAGGTAAGAAAGGTTGGAATTTTGGAATACATCCAAATAGATACAAGTGTAGATAAATTAATACATCCAGACAGATACAAGATCCAGATAGATAAAATACTTGTCTACTGAAGAAAAAGGACTCTGAGTCAGAGGAAACTAATAATTTTCTCATAGTTTTCCTAATGTGTTCATATTTCTTTTTGAAAAACCACTGTAATAAGTTTTCCTTTTGCATATTTGATGGAAATGCTTGATACATGGCATAATCGTTACGTTTGGTTTTAATTTATTGCATCTGTCAGATTGACAATTGAAACCTTGTTAGCTCTCCCAAGCCACCCAGCATGGGAGACAGCTTGCACATAACCAGCCCACTAAGTTTTCATGCAGTATAACCCTTGGATCATTTATTTGTTCTTTAGTTCTCTGAAAAGGTTTTGCGAAGTGTAGAGGAGGCATTGAAAATGAAGCAATTATTATGCACAGAAGAAAAAGGTTAAGTTTTTATATTTCAAAAATTATTTTGAATTATGTCTTTAAAAAATGCTTTAGTTTACATTATCAGAGACTGAAGACTAAACAAAACACCTTTGTCTTTCTCTAGCAATGTGTCTCTATTCTCACCCTTTGGGATCTTTTCTAGGAAAGAACACTTGTCATTCTCTTTCACTGTTCAGGCAGCTACTGCTCATCTGGTGAGTTCACCCTTAGCCGTCTAAGGAGATGAAGAAATATCATGAGTTTGTCATAGCCAGGAGCTGAGTCAAATACAAAGAGAAGCTGACTGTGATGAGCAGTGGTGAAAAGAACAAAAGCAAGACCTGACAATGAGTGAATCTTGACACAGATCTTAGATCAGCACCTAGCAGGAGAACAGTGCCTGAAACTGTGGAAAAGTTCTATCACAGTGTCGTGAACTGATCTGATTGGCAACTTATGTCAAAAGCTGGCTAAAAAAACCTCAGCAGTACAGAGTAAGGCAGGTTATTATGAGGTACATCCTTAAATGGATGTGCAACACCATGTAAGGAGAGGCAAAGGTCTGAGGTGGAATGACAATGCATCAGTGTCAAGCCACTGACTCTGGATGTAAAACCTGTTTCCTGAGCTGACTGGAATCTAACTAATGTTATTTCTATCTACAGAAATGGTGTGAGGGAAGATTCTGTGACCTATGGACTTGTTAGTCTAATGTCAGTTCCTGGAAAAATTATGGAGAAGACTCTACTGGGTACTATCAGAAGGCATTTAAAGAATGATGTAATCATCAGGCAGAGTCAACATCGGTTCCAAAGGGAAAGTCCTGATTAGCTAATTTGATATCTTTCTGTGATAAGTTCATCCACCTACTGGATGAAGAGAAGGCAGAGGATGTAGTTTTTCTGAATTTAGTAAGGCTTTTGATACTGTCCCTCACAGCATCCTTCTGGACAATCTATCCAACTGTGGGGTGAGTGGTTTCATGGTGTGCTGGGTGAAGAACTGGCTGAAAGGTGGGGCTCAAAGAGGTGGAGTGAATGGGCCTACATCTGGCTCATGACGAGTCCCCAACAGCATTTCTCAGGCTTCAAATCTAGGGGTAGCTCTGTTCAATATATTTGTCATCAATCTGGATGCAGCAGTTGAATGCACCATTAGCAAGTTTGTTGATGATACCAGACTGGGAGGTGCTGTTGACTCTCTTGAGGGACAAGAGGCTTTGCAGAGAGGTCTAGATAGCTTGGAGCATTGGATAATGATTAATGGAATGAAATTTAACAAATCAAAATGCCAGATTCTGCATCTAGGACAGAGTAATGCTGGGCACAACAATAAATTGCGAGGGGAGTGGCTTGAGATCGGCCCTGCAGAAAGGGATCTGGGGTCCTGGTCAGCAGCAGGCTCTGTAGTAGTCAACAGAGTGTCCAGGCAGCCAAGAGGGCCAATCACACCCTGGAATGCATCAAATACAGCATCAGTAGATGCTCAGAAAAGGTGAGCATCCTGCTGTATTCAGTGTATTTCTGCTGTGTACAGTTCTGGGCCTCACAATTTAAGAAGACTGTGAAGGTCCTTGAATGCATCCAGAGGAGGAAGACAAAACTGGCAACAGGGCTGAAAGGCATGTCCTGAGAAGACTGGCTGAGGACTTTGGGCTTTTATAGTTTGGTGAGGAGGCTGAGGGCCATGCTCATCATTCTACAGCTTCCTGAGGAGGGGAAGTGGAGAGGGAGATATTGATCTCTTCTCCCCAGTATCCTGTTACAGAATGTATCAAAATGGTTCAAAGTTGTTTCAGTGATGGTTTAGACTGGACATAAGGAAGCATTTATTTATCAAGAAAGCAATCAAACACTTGAGCAGGCTTCCTAGAGAGGTAGCCAATGCCCTGAGCCTGTCAGTGTTCAAGAGGCATTTGGAAAATGTCCTTAATAACAGGCTTTATCTTGGTTAGCCCTGAACTGGTCAGGCAATTGGACTAGGTGATCACTGTAGGCGGCTTTCAACTGAAATTGTTCTATTCTATTCTATTCTATTCCATTCTCTGTCATCCTGATCTAATCTGGGCCCCAGGGTCAGTTGCAGCATCTTAGATGCAAACAAAGTAGGTCTCAGCTAAGAGCAGGTGTGCAAGGGTGAGGGTCACCAAGTCTGGAACAAAGAAATAGAAATTTCTGTAATTTCAGCTTGAGCCTATTGCCTCTTGTTCTGTCAATACCAGAATATTTACCATGTGTATCTATCTCTCTACTAACCACTATGAATTAAAAATGTCATTAGTCATTTGGAATCTGGAGACCCAATTTATGCAGGCTTCCCTTCAATAAATTACCCCCTCCCGGTTAGTGTTCAAGGCCAGGTTGGATGGGGTTTTGAGCAATCTGATCTAGTGGAAGGTAATGAATGGTCAGTGAGCCAAACATGGTGTGCCCTAACAGCAAAGATGGTGACCAGCTCCTCAGCTGTATGAACAGGGGCACATTCCATAGATTGAAGGACAGGATTGTCAATCCTTTATGTGGTATTTGTCAGACCATATTCCAAGACTGCATCAATTTTTGTCCCCCAGCAAAGCAAAGATGTAAGTAAATAGTGGGAAGCTCAGTGGAGGGCCCCCAAGGTGGTGAGGGCTGGAGCACTTGCCCCGTGGGGAGGTACTGGCAGAGCAGGGCTGGGTTAGGCTGCAGAAGGGATGGCTTCCAATGTACCAAACAGACTCACAGCAACTGCAAGAGGTCGTCAAGGAGATTGAGGTGGTCTGGGCACACTGGTGCACAGGAAAACCATGAAATACAGTGGGTGTAGGAGAAGTTCAGGCTAAGTATAAGAAGACTCTGTTCTCACATGGGGATAATAAGGCAGCAGAACAGGTTAACCTGAAAGCCTGTGTCGTCTCTGTCTGTGGTGGATTTCAAGGCCTGGCAAGACCAAGAGGTGAGGAACCCTGTTTTAGGCAGAGGGTTGGCAACTTCCTGAAGTCCCTCACAGCCTGAATTATCCTGTGATATGAAAATGCTAAATACAGCAAAATATACAAGAGAAGGGGATTCATTTTACCCTGCTTACATGTTTATATACCTCATATAGGATTTACACATTTTGCAAATTTCAAAATATAGGGCAAGTCATTTTCCTTCAATGAAAAAGATTAGAAGTAAGTATTTTGGCTACCAGAGAGCAGAATCTTTTTTGCATTATTATTGCTATTCACTATAATTACTTACTTGTCATTCAAACTTTTGTAATGGAAACCATTTGTTAAAATCTTTTCTGGCAGTATTCATTATATTCACTAAGCTTCAGAAAATAAAACTCCCTTAACGTCAACAGCAAGAAAATCTAAAACACAGTGACTTTGAGGTTGATTTGCAGATATTACATCTGTTTTGAAGACAACATATTTGTTTGCATTATGTCATTTCCCACCCAGCACACTGTTCTTTCATTATAAATATACTCATTGGGCTTTGCTGAAAATATTCCCAAACTAAGTCAAGATTAGATCCAAATGAGATCTCTTGAGTGGAGTGAAAATTGGAATGAAGGCCCCCAGCTATAAGGAATATGTATAACAATATCCTGACAATAATATTCACCCTACAAAGTGCTAAGAATTTAGGTTTATTGTGCTTCACTGAGTTATAGTGGGGCACAAATAGTACTTCAGAAATGAAGGCAAAGCTGGAACAGAGACTGAAAAACTACTGAAAAGAAAAAGCACATGTTCTAACAAACCATTCACTGTGCAATATTAATTGTTAGGTAAGAATGCTAAAATCACAAAGTCCTTGGAGTATACTTTCAAGAAATTCCAGAATTAATCGGTACAGCTAAACCAAAATTCTGATCGGCAGATCAATGTTAATTTTTTCAGTTAGACAGATTTGTATTTTTATGGGCTATTACCTTAAAATTTCTGTCTTGCAATACACAGCCTCAATAAATACATTGCATAACTGAAAATCAAATGCAGATAATCCTGTTCAAACCCCCTAGTAAAATTTATAGTAAATTATTATGAATATATACACTTCAGTCATTGCTTGAGACTGGCACCAAGAAGCTTATGCGCTGCCAAACACACAGACCATAAAGAAGTGCATGTAGTTACATATGCGAGGGTCTTGCATTCATTACAGTTAATTAAATGTATAAATTAATACAGGATCATTGGACTGGTTGGAAGCTATTTAAAAAAGACACTAAGAATCTACTGAGCAGCACCTTGCATTCTTCTGTGAAGACAGGTAGTTGGGATTGTTCAGCCTGGAGAACAGAAAGTTCCTGGGAGAACTTATAACAGCCTTCCAGTACCTAAATGAAACCTACAAGAGAGCTGGAGAGGGACTTTTTAAAAAGACTTGTAGCAATAGGACAAGGAGGAAAGGTTTTAAACTGAAGGAGGGCAGGTTTAGATTAGATATCAGGAGGAAATTCTTAGGGGATGGTGAAGCACTGGAGGAGGCTGTCCAGAGAAGTTGAGAATTCTCCATCTTTGGCAGTGTTCAAGGCTAGGTTGGATGGGGCTTTAAGCAACCTGGTCTAGGGGAAGGTGTCCTGCCAGGGGGATTGGAACTAGATGATCTTTAAGATCCCTTCCAACCTAAACCATTTATTATATGATTCTATAACAAGACTGAAATATACAATCAGTAACACGTAATGAAAAGTTGCACGCAGAATTTTCTTTCTTGTTGAGATCAGTTGATTGAAAAACTAAGTAGTTGTAGTAGTTGATCAATAAAGGACTATGTATTCCCATGATAATACAAGTCTGAAAAAAGGCAGTTCTAAACAAGTGACAGACACTTCCTCTAATAAAAAGAAGCACACATAGTACTGAAAATAACACACGTATTTTTCAATTCATATCTAAAAAAACAAATGGATGGAGTGTGAGAATACAAAAGGAAGGATTACTCGAGCTATAAAAGGGATGAAAACTCTAAATTAGAGCAGGGAATTAAAAGCACATTGTTTCTTCAGCCTACATAAACAACAGCCAAGACATATATGACCAACATTTGTAATTTCTTAATGAATGAAGGATTAGAGAAGGAAAAAAAACAACCAGATCAAAACAACTGAAGATATAGGAAAGGCTGGAACAAAAGCTACGACATACTACAAAGGAATATGCACATGAATTAATGAGAACTCAGCATTTGAATAAGCTTTCTAGCTCAAAGAGGTTATGAAAATGTTTTCAGATGGAGCAGGTATAGGTCCTTATCAGGTCATGGAAAGGACAGGACATGGAAAGGAAAACAATACAACTAAGTGTCTGCAAAATGAAGGTACTTGCACCAGTAGGTTAATATCTCTAGTTCAAGGATTTAGCATATTTTTAGTGTTTCAATACATAGTTAGAATTCCATGGACTCAAGTAAAGAATGAACAAATGTGCCCTTTAGTACATGTTCCAAAGTACACGAAATGGAAAAAAAAAAAGCAAGAACATAAGAGGCAAAAATAGATTGTAAAGTATGATTTCATTACAGATTTCAGTGACATCTGAACTACTAGTGAGAATGTGAAGGGTATAATATAAAATGAAGGATAAAATAGAAGTTGGAAAACTCTCATATTTTTCATATCTGTTTTTTAATCCTCAACCTTAAATTGCTGCTTTCTCTCCTTTAAGGTCCAGGCTCCCAGTCTTTATTCAGTTAAAATCCACACTGATGTCAAAGAATGTTGACTATATCCTCTTAACACAATATTTTTCTTTTCTAGAAATGATCAGAGATAAATACAGTGTCTCATTCTCCTGGCAGTTAAATCTGTACAAACTGAGAGCCAATATACTGAAATATTATCAAATGCTCATTTATTATCAGTCTAGTTTCCTTTCTATTTAAACCATGGAAAATTCAATACTGGTTTCAATGAGGGAGTAATTATTCCAAGAAGGATTTATTTTTAAAATCTTATCTTTGAACTACAGCAGTGTAAAAGCAACTTCTAAGATAGATATGGACCTGTAATAACTGAGTTCAAAATTCTAAGCAGCAGTAAGCAGCGAGTCATTGGTTTCTACGTTTGAAGGAAGGTCATGAGAACTCAATTTTTCTGATTTTGAGCCAACTGTGTTATTCCATTTCAAAACCAGAGCAGCAGAACAACAAATCAACTGTGAACTCATGTCTTGGATAGATATATGAAGGTGAAAATATAAGTTTTTCTATTAACTAACTTTCACATTTCTTGATTCTAGGAAATTATTTCTTTTTCTGAAACACGATTCATGATAACTAACAAATCATTGCTGATGAGCCCATGGGGTCAGCATGTCTCAGCACTGTCCAAGGTGCTGTATTTCACACAAAGTATTTCACTGTGGGATTTGGTTCTGTAGGTTTTGTTCTGGTTGTATCTCATAAACATCCAGTGGTATATCATATCAGGCAGAGATGACTGTGTTTTTACAATACATTCTTCCCCTTTTTTCTTTCTATCACTTTTCTCCTCTTACTTCAGAACCAGATTCTAGTTTCTTTATCTGTATGTTCAGATTTACTGAATGTGTAATGTGTTTAGCTTGCTTCCATTATCAAGAAATTCCCTATGTTTTCTCATTTAACATTTTGCTTTGCAATTCCCTGCATAAGGAAAATTTTACTCAGAATGAAACTTAGGTAATTTTATCTTCAGCAAATTATCACGTAACAACTCTTATTAAGCAAACTGATAGACAGAATTTTATATGTACTGCTCTAAAGTACAATTGGTACAAGAAGTCCATAATAAGCATTTCTGGAATAGTCTTCTTAAATTCAATTCTAATCACATAAAAAGCAGGAAAACAAGTACTTTGTTTCTACTGGTAACTCAGTAATATTAAAGAGGAAAGAGAAGGGTTTGTATGTGTTATAGCACCTTTTCAGAAGGGTTTTCTTATGACACATATTACATAAGTTACATGCTCACCACTAAGGTGTAACTACATAATAGCGTGCACAGAGACTACAAAAAAGAAATTGTAGCAATATGGGACTAGATTTATATCTGCCTCAGACATTTTTTTAATTTGTTTTAATATCATTGGAAAACGTAATACATTGCTATTAACAAAAGAATCCAATCTCCAACTGTCCATGAATAGGTTTACTAGACAGAAATACCATGATCAAATTCTCAGCTGAATCAAGGTCCTGAAAGAATCAAAGTTAATTATGCAAGAGATTCAATTTAGTTGGAAGTGATGGAAAAACATCCTTTGACTGTGTTCTTAATTCCTGAAAGCTTGTGTTAATAATATGAACTGGACTAAAGTTTCTCAACATGGGGTACTTTGCGAATTTTAGATCACTAATTTTGCAATCTAATTAATAAGTAGTGCCATATATATGTTGACATTCGTGCCAATTTACATTAGTTTAGAATATGTGACTATATTTAAAAAAATTTTTCTAACAGTAATATAGCTAGTATATTTTTGATACTAATTTGACTAGAGTCCATTCTTCTCCCTCATTGTTATGTCTAAGGTATTTTTCCTTTCTCTTTCTTGTCACACTGGTTTAATTTCTGTTGTCTGTGTGACAGCAGAAATGGTCTAGGCAATGAAGTGCGGACCAAATATATATCTGACCTTGAATTATTCCATAAGGTACATAAAAACCTTCATTCTAGTGTACTGTCAGACATCTATGATTATACGAGGTGGGAAAGTGATCTAAATTTCTATGAAATAAAAAAATCTAAAGATTAAAGGACCAAACAACATGAAAATTCTACTATTTGACTCATTTGCACATGTTTATCAATCACAGCTCATTGACAAACTCAGTTGAAGGAATCTTTTTTTTTTCCAGAAGTATAAACTAGTATTTTTTAACTGTTCAGTAATCGTTTGGATAATTCTAAAAGAGTTTGTTTCTGGTTTTGGCATAAATCTGTAATAACATCTACATCTCCACAAAATGCAAGATAAATATCTTTGCATGTTGGTAATTGCCCCATGGTTTATGTAAACTTGTGGCAATACTCCCTATTGTTTCTCTTGTGACCACCTATTATACACTGTATTTTCAAAAGTGTGAAGGTCAAATTCCATTTATTTATTTTTTCTAATTTGCTCTATGTTATGTTTTGTGATATTTTTAATATTCTTTTTTTTCTGGTTTTCTGATGAATTAGGGGCAGGTGTGGGTTTGTCACAATTGGAAAGCTCTTAGGAACTAATACCATTACTTTTATTGATTTATTTCCTTAAACTAAAATATTGTGTGATATATTCCATATCATAAAAGTTGTATCTTACAGGCCAGATGAAACCAAAGTTTGTGGAAATGCATAATCTGTTTTCTTATGCCTGCTATAGGGAAAGCCAGAGAGAGACATTTTACCAGACCCTGTAGTGATGGAATAAGGGGTAGCCATTTAAATTTAGAAAGAAAAGATTTGCTTTGCACATTAGGAAGAATTTGCTCATGATAAAAGACACTGGAACAGGTTGCATAGAATTGTTGTGGATGTCTCACCATTAGAAGTGTTCAAGGTCAGGTTGAATGAGGCTTTGAGCAACTTTGTCTAGCTTAATTCACCCAATATTTTCCTTGTATATTTCAAAAGAATACCCTGACTCATTATATAATGCTACTATTCTAATAGAGGAAAATACAGTTTTGTACTTCGTGTGAAGAACACCTAATCCCCAAGAACTGCTTAAGAGAACTGTTTTAAGACTAAAAATACTTCAGGAATTTAAGTTTTCACTGTGGTTCATTAGTTAGCCTTTAGGTGTTCCAGGCATATATGAATCCATTTTGCTGGCTTAATTTTTTGTATTTGTATGTTCTCACTTGCAGAACTGTTCGTATTAGCTTGTAAACTGCAAGGTTAATCCAAGATCAGCTTTTTTTTTGAAGACTATACAATGAACATATATGACAACAAATTAATATGAATTTTCAATGTAATAAATATTAATTTTGGTGTAATTTCCCCCCCCCCAAAAAAAAAAGAAAGTCAAGTATTGGTCACAATAGGGAAGCATTTTGTTATCGGCTTCAGATGCATGTAGACATGTAGAGAGACTGCTAAACTACACTACCAGTCATGTTGTCCAGTCTGGATAGAATTAAATGTGTCTTTATGGTATAGTTTATACAAATAAACTACAGGAATTGCTGACACAATGGTGAGATGCATCTAAAAGATCTTAGTGGCGCAAAATACTAATGTACTAATATACAGATATAAAATAACTACTTGAAAATGCAGGTGTCAGTTGAAAGTGGATAAACTTTAAATGTCTGCTTTGCACAGTACCTTAAGTTAGGAGGCTACTTTTAGTCTGTCTTCATTATAGAAATGGAGATCTTTTCAGTGTAGCCATTCTGAATTGCTTCAAGAGGGATTTCCTTTCTGCATTGAATAGGGGAAGAATAAAAAGATTGGCTCTCTCTTTAGGAATGCAAATCATGTGCTTAAACGTAGGTTCTGTGAATAACTTCTCACATGGTTGTGCATGCCAGAAATACCTTTTTGGTACCTGCCCACTACCTTTTCAGACTGTTAAAAGGATATTATTAAAATAGCATTCAAACACCACTGAATATCTGAATCAATAAAAAGATATTTAAAAAAAATAATTTAAGACTGTTGCATTTATTTACTTTTCCCAGTATAACATTTTTTTTCTCTTCCTGGCAATACTAGAGCAGTTGGAATCCTCTAATCTAGTTTCCTCAGAGCTCCCAAAAAAGGCAATTTTTCATCTTCAGTGGTCAAGAAAATCTAATTCTTGACATACTGTCTTTTTATGCTGAGAATGTCCCTTTCTTAGAGCAGTATTTAAAGAAAATAAATACGTCTTTTAGATAAACCTGTTTACTAATAGCAACTGTAAGCCAGTCTGGGCTACATCATGTAATACTTTCCTTCAAAGTCTCTTACTGGCGATGCACTCTCTGGCAGTGTTAGGCATGGAATAGTTACAAAGAAGGCATTGGACATTATTCCAAGAGTGTTCACAAGTAGCATGGGCACAGCAATACAAGAGAGGAAGCAGAGTTTGAGCACTGTCACAGAGGTCTGCTGCAGGAACATAGTAGGGAAGAAGATGGGCTGTACCGTAAAAGCAAGAAGGAGGCAGGATTCTGAGAAGCTATGAAATGGAATCAGTGTATGTCCTCTTCCTGACTAGAATCACAGCAACAGAAGTAAAATGTACTCCAACAGTGCTAGTGCATACAGCTTTCTATGCTTAAAGGCACCCAGAGTGGCAGCTGTAGAGCCAAGTGGGATTTGGCTTGAGCAGCTGCAGGTAACAGCAGGTAGCTGTGTGCTTTTACATTTGCTAGATGTTACATTCAGCGGATCTTATGGATGCCGCTGAATGCACCTTTTCCTGAATTATTACACCTTATTGGGGTATATGATACACCTTAAGATACATGATCCATCCCATAGCACCTCCTACAGGCCTTTGGATAAAGCAAGAAAATCACCACTTAGGATAAATTAATGCCTGCATTATGTGGGACTTGGTTGCTACAGTGTCTGCTTTAGTCCCGAACAGATATAAGCACAAGTTTTCCCAAGTCATGTGAAGAAAAAATGGTTATCAGCTGTGTGAAACCATTCAATTCAATGGAATTTACTATTAAGCAGAGAAGTTATATACACAAAACTACATCTGACCAAGTGTAAGATTATCAAGCCATCCAAGGTTATGTCAAGCTGAGCCTTGGAAATGGTTTAAAGTGCTGAAGGATGACATAGTTTATTAAGGAATCAGTTTTTCTTCTCCTTTTCCTAGGTATCCATCTCCTGGGGATGGACCTATACTTTGGTTACTAGCCTATACCACGAGACTCAAATAACTTTTTGTTCACCTGGACATCTGACTTTATGTCAAATAAAGACTGTTAGGAATTCAAAGGAGCAGAGATACCACACCATGCAGAAATATTTCATTTTCTTTGGTGTTTTTTTTTTTCATAAGCGACTGAGATGAATCAGTTAGTAGCAGAAGAAGAGAACTTCCATGAGTTTTTTTAGAAAAACAAAGTTACACCTAACAAAAGGAGGAAAATACTGATTTATTTTAAATTAATTTTATAATTGAGTGTCATTTTGATTTAACAAACTAACTCACGTAGCAGTTACCGTAATTGATACTTGTAAAGTGAATACAAAACAAATTTAGGCTAGCATGCCAGAATTCGCAGGACCCTGTTACTCATTACTGATATCAAGGTTTTAAGTTCTGCCCCAAGGCTTTCAGAAATATTGTTCTTTTAGCCTCTTTGTTTTCTGCTTTATTGCTATTTTGGGCATATGATGTGTATACCATTATATTTTTCACTTGAACAAACAGTGTCCTAAATATATAACTGCATTTTTATTAAATCTGAAATTCTTGGGTTTTGATCAATTACCCAGTGAAAATATCCTGTCAACAACAAATAAGTTTGGAATTTGCCATACTAAGACCTGCTAAAATTAACCATATACTTTACAGATACGTATTTATTATATATGAGAATGTTAAAAATATGAATCCTTTATGCATCAGCCAATGAGATCTCCTTTTCTCTGACCTGATTTTCCCTAGTTTCTTTCACAGGTTTGAACGCTTTCTCCAAGTCTTTTTCTCTTAGGCAGGCCTGTCTGCTGCCCCTATGGCTTTAAAAAATGGAAAGATTGAAGAAGTAAGAGCTCAGGATATAATTGCCAAGAGCAATTATATGATTTGCAAATAACAGATTGTAGCCCTTTACTTTCTTCCTGAACATAACAATTTCATAACACAAAAGGTGATAATAAAAGCTTCAAACTAAAATACTCTCACCTCCTCAGCCTAAATTATTTAGCTTATGAATCTCACCATGACATTTAGGTACCTGAAATCGTAGTTCCTAGTTTTTTGGTGATACTTATATCCAGATACAAACTGTGGTAAGGAAGACTCAAGTTAACTAGCAAAGTGAAGCTGCTAGATGCTAAATTAAAATAAATATGAAAGTTATTCTGTCTACATATCCGGAGGGAGGAAGAGAAAAACAAAAAAAAAAAGCCAATCTATTGTTATTGTTAATCTATTATTACATAGAAATCTACCTGTTTCAGAGATACAGAATAGTTGCCACTTAAGAAAGTGCATGTATAACTTTTTATAGACAAGACAGAAAATGAAAAAATACTGTATTTTATGTGTATATACGAAGTATAACAAATATATATGATAATTAATTGCATTTATATGAATATTTATAAACTTCATTTCATGTAAATAAAACTTAATATCCTCCATAAGAGTTATTTCTTAATTATTTCTAAACAGTTCTGACATTCATTCCATTACAGTATTCTTTATTCATATAAGCAGTCTCTCTGACATCAGTTAAGTACGTAGGTTAAGTATATAAGACCAGACCATGGTCTTAGAGTTAACTCTATCTAAAGGATTTATGATTTGGATTTACCGATACATCAGTTCTCAACTGTTAGGTCTGCAACTGAAGCAAATATGACTCTCTTCAACCGACTTTAGGAAGAAAACTGCTTTCATTCTTGGCTTTGGAGAAAATAAAGCAAAGAAAATTATGCAATTTTACAATTCTATAAAGTGCTTGAGCACCTTCTAAACCAAAGATAAGTTGAAACATGAGCTGCACAATCAAAGTACAAGAACATAAAGGAGAGTACTGTAGGAATCAGTGATGTTGAAGTGATGCATCGGAACAGATGTTTCCAGTTCAGCTCTGAGCTTGTTGCTGTTCCTCATTCCCTCTGCTTTAGTGTTACATCTTGGTTCACTGAGTTTCCTCTCAGAATTAAACAGTACAGGACAGAAGACTTTTGCAATTGCAAATGACTGGCACAATTTTTTTAATATTAATAGCAACAAGCAATAACACTACTGAAAAGTACACAGAGGTTGGATTCAATTCATACTTCAGAAAATTGCCTAACGCTCATATTTACTCTGCTATTTCTGTTGCATACTGCTGTTCAGTTTATGGTGGCCTTGACACTGTTAGAACACGGTGGGAGTTGCTTTGATTTGCACTCTGTCTGTGAAAAGATGAAGGCACACCCAAAGTGACATGAAACAAGGAGAGCAGTCTTTTTTTTTTACCTATTATCCTGACAACAAGGAAAATGTGAGAAGGAACACTTTCTTTTAAGCTGTATGAACGGCTCTCTTAATGTGAGGCAAACTGCCTCCTGTGAGATGAAGTACTAAAATATTATTATATTATTGGGCTGAAGCTTCCTGGAAAATTCTCTGTGTTAAAACATTTGTCTCAGTCAGATTAAGTTCTATCATGCTGCAAGTGACAGTGACACACTACAAGTGAAATCAATAGGTACCTTGTTTGTGTTTGAGATTCAATTGCTTTAACACAAACAGATAGAGCTGTTTAGTGAGATTTAGCATATCACTTGTAGTCTCCTGCTGCAACTTCAGAACAGCATCAGTTATTTCACCTCATGTCTCCTCTGGCAGTGTCTCAGAGACCCTAGGTGATGAGAAATATTTCTTAGTGATGATGGTTAGATGACTCCTGAGTCCTGGATGTAAAGGTGGGATACAGACAGTCCATTGTCCAGGTTCCTTTCATCAACAGGACAGATTTTTTCAGAAACTCACTTCATAGAAAGGCAGGAATCTCCCTGACACTGTGGTCTGTACACTATGTAATCATGACTCCTGTGCAGATCATTTTTCTTTAGCATACATATAGTCAACATGGAAGAAAAACTTACTCAGAGCTTGCTAACACTTCCAACTCTGCATTTGTCTGCACTAAGGAAAGGGTGAGACAGGGCTTGGGAGAATCAGGCTGGCACTGTTTTTCCTAGAGGAAAGAAGAGGTAAAAGCAATATTTCACAGGAGCAGCTGCTATGTTTTCTGGATTTGCAAGGCTGTGGTGTAAACTGAGGACACCTAAAAATCATGCTCATAAGATGATGCAACCCTGTGTAACTAACTGCTTTTCTTCTGAGTAGAGCCAACCCAGGGCCAGAAAAATAAATAGTGTTGACACAATATCAGAAGTCTGCTATCAGTAGTAGTTTTGTTCATGTATTTAATTTAAGATAAATTAATTTTAGCCTTTTTTATTGAGTGATTTCTTATAGTAAATGTATCTAGGCTAAACTATATATTAGTTGGTACTCAATTCAGTAAACTAAATTCAATAAAAAAGATGTTCTCCATGAAATAGTTAAAAGAGAACATACTGTTCTGACAGTAGAATTGCTTTTAAACAATGTACCATATTCTAATACAAGTGTCATTTTCTGACACTGAAAGAAGTAAGGGTGCCAAAATTCAGAGTTGAGCTTCACAATTCTGCTGCAGGTTTCCAGTTCCACACTTTCTCCAAGCTCTGCTATGTGAAATGTTAGAATATGAAAGCACTCATTTTCATTTTTTATCTCAGGTTATCACGTGGAGTAGATCCCCATGAGAACATGTGTCACGTGCCAGAAGCAGGCAACCCTTTGTCAAACTACCACCTACCCCCCATTTATCTGATAGACTGAGAGACTCATTTCATTTCCCTTCACCCAAGGACTAAAGTGGCCAGGGGGAATCATGGTAGAAGACTGGTAAATTAGTGCTCTATAACTAAGAAGAAAAATGATCATATTTTAAAAGCTACAAAATCATGTTAAAAAAAGAATTATAAAAAGTTGTAATATGCAGTTCACTGTTCCATCATGTCCAATGTATCTCATAACATCGTGTCTGAGTCATTACTCACTGATGGCAATGCCGCAAACCTACTGTTTTGGAAAGATGCAAATGCTCCTGGTGATACAAAAGACAAGCTTTTAGACAAGCTATGGCAAGTGTATTACTTTGCATAGAGAAAGATTTCTTCCCTGACCCCAGGAAGTGACAATTGTATATAACAAAGCATAAGACTAGATTCTCATAGCTTAGTTTTTGCAAATGTTATCCACAGTCATAACATTTTATAAATATTTTTTAAATTTAGTTATCCAGTGAGCCAAGTGCTTGCTAACAAAAGTGATTAATTCCTTTTCCTGACACGTGAAACAAGGTAGCTTCTTTTTTAATTTTAGTTTACAGTTACTATACAAGTAAAAATATGGGTTAAATCGATGTAATTTAATACCATAAAGCTTGACATGAAAGATCATCCTTTCATCCTTTGTAATCTTCAGCTACTACACCAACAAATAAAGCTCTGCATTTTGAAGTCTTTGGTCGAAGCTGCATCACACTGTTACTTTGTTACTCTACAGACAATCATACGACACATAAGCTTAGATAAAATGAATACAACACATGCATTTGAATAAAATAGAATGCAATTAAGAGCACAAGTTACTATTGTACTCTGTATGGGGATCAAGCAGCATTTTGCCATCTAGCTACCCCTTAATGCACACCAAATGCCTTTGCTGTCCTACCCCTAAGCACTTTTACTGTTTGAAAAGCACTTATGGTAGTCTAATAGAATTTGCTTTTCATTTGCATCTGTTTTGAGCAGATAACGTGAACGATAAATGTTGGCTTTTACTGATTTATTTTATAAGAACATTATGGATCTTAGAATCAGCATATAATCAGGAAATCTGTAATATAAACATTTATTGATCTCAAATAAGTGCATAAATGCCAAATATGTTGGGTTTTCAGAGAAGATTATGCAAGCATTTTGGTGGTCATCAGTGCAAATTTATTTTAAGGTTAAGACCTATCATTTCCATTAAGCTTAAGGGTTTACAGATAACTTATGCCACCAGTCTGTAACTTTGTGATATTTTTACCTTTTTTAATAAAAAAATAATTTCATAGCTTATTGATTATTTTTTTTGAAAGTCTGTCAGGTCCTCTCTTTGCTCATTGCTTGAGAATATGTATTTACATTAAGAAACTCAGAGAACCAAAATATTTACAAAACATATTTTTCCAAGAGTACACTGGAAGAATCATTTACAGTAGTTATTTTTCTCTGGATCACTTTAGTATAAGTGGTGCAACCAGTTTTCCTCACCATAAATTTTCACTATGAGTTATTCTTGGGTTTTCTCAGTTCCAGTATTTATTGCATGTCTTTTGCACTCTATGAAGCAAACTGTAATGCAATTATTGCAACTTCAACTTGTTGCAGGATAGAAAGTCAAAGAAGTGTGTGTGTGTAACTCTGCCTAAAATCTCTAGTTTTTAAAGTCCTGTATTTCTGTTTTAAAAGGTAAAATAGAATTTAATTAACTTTACTTGGGGTTTCTAGAGCCTCCCTTTTGCAGAAAAAGAAGGGTTATGGCTACAACATCTACAACAGTTTAATTATTATTACCATGCTAACAAATGTATAATACCTAATCTTGCTTCCATTGGAGATAGTAGCACAGAGATGGTATTAAGAAAAAAAATAATAGAAATGTAATACAGGGAAGGAAAGAAGGGAGGGAGGGAGTTCTGTGTACTTTTAAATGAACCGGTGAGTGAGAAATTAAAGAAAATAACAAATAAGTGTTTGCCTGTGCTATGCTCAGGGTGCAGAGGCAGAGTATGAAGATGGTGCAATGCTCTACATAAGCTGCAGGGTGTATTGTACCTGTATCTGTTAAGTAGTGCGTAGATGACACACAATATTAATGGCCGTTGTTCTTTGCCAACCATCAGTTGCTTTAATGTCTGGGAGTAAAATGAAAATTCCACTGAGGAATTGACAGAGATGTTTATATGCATCCTTAGTCCATACTGAAAATGAACAACTCTTCCGAAGCTCTGTCTAACAGGTGAAGTGCAGCGCTGTCAGCCTAGTGTTTCCAGGTCAGATGATGTTGAAAGCACTTGATGTCTTTTCATTTGATAAAACAATAAATCAGAGATGACTGAACACGTCTATCTAATGAGGACAGATCAAATATTCTTATCTCTGAGATAATCTTTCTGACTGAAGAGTACAATAATTGCACTAAATAGTATTTTTATTTTTTACTAATGTAATCTGGAAAATACCATGAACTTATTTCAAAAAATTGATCTTCAGCATTACTTCAGCAATAGCTATTTTTCTGATTTTATTTTTATGAGATATGTGTGCTTATGAATGTCTGACTTTGACTTTCCAAGTGTCTTCCTTTAAAAAAAAAAAAAAATTGTTCCGAGCACTGTTCAGATGAGATAGTTCGTAGTACTGACTTCCTTGTAGCTGCTCATTCAATACTTTTATTTAACCGGAGAGTGTGCTGTTGAATTCTAGATTGGCTCACCAAAGTACATACACACAGTACATACAAGGTACATGTCCATTCCACACCTTAAACTTGTGTCAGTACTACTCTTTGGTAGCAATTTGTTGTCGAGAAAAACAGATCTAGGGAAATATGAAAGAGCTTCTAATATTTGGTGACAATGACATTATAATAACACTAAATGGTCCATAATATTCCTAAGCTTTAAGGAGCTTCCTTCCTTGTGAAGGACTGCTTCCAGAAGAATGACCAAAGATGCAATAACAGTGTCAAGAACCAGCTGAAGTGAGGGAAACTGTAAAAGTTTTAATGGAGTATATTGATAAAAGAAATGGAAAAATATATCCACACTCCTTCCCAATCTCCATATTTAATTAGACATGAAAATAAATTTAAAAATTAAAACGTAAAAACAAAGATAAACGATACATTAGGTTAAAAAAGAATCCTCTCAATTCCAGTGAGAAAGACAAAAATGGAAGTGTTTAATAATGAGAATATCTTCAAATTAAAAGGAAATCTCTGCAGAGGGTATAATTAAAAATAGATTAAAAATGTAGATTTCTATGTATGCAGATTGACCAGTTCTTTCATGGGAAAATGAGTAGACAAAAATACTGTCTCAGACACAAAAACTTTTGCTAAATTAATACCTTGGTCAGAACTTCTGCCTTGTATTTCTCCTTGGCTTGGTCTTTCCCTTCACGTTCTCTCAGTTTCATTAACATCTCTCTCTGGCTTCTGAGGCTTTCACAGTGTTTCTGTCAAGTGAGCCAACTTTCCATTGGCCTTCAAACAGAGACACCACAGTCCTGGAGATGGAGTTTGAAACTGGCAGAAGAGGGCTTTACTTTGTCCTTTCTTAATTTCTTGAGACATATCGCTCTATGACATCCTTTTTTCTTTAGGCATAGTAAAGGACTGACATTCACTTATTATGAGAAAATATTTCAGCAGTGATAAGTTTAGCAAGTAAAGATAGAAATAATATTTTATTACCCATCCTATTTAATTTATACTTTTCCTTTCTGTTTTACTTTCTCCTTTGCTCTCTTTACTCATAACTATTTCAAGTGTTTGTTTTTCCTTTGTTTTGTGAAAATTCATCTTCTGACAACATAAAACAGCTATGAAATATTCTCACAGCTATACAAAAATCAACAGTTGTCACTTAAGCTGAGCAAATGACCTGAAGTGATGAAGTTTTTGCAAGTATTTTCGCAAGTATGAGGTATATTTCAGATGTCATGAAGCACTGAATGTTGGCAACTGTTGACTATTTAATGCAGAACAGCACACAATTCAGGTTATAAATATATCATGCAGCAGGCAGAAGAATCTAGGTACTCCAATCTACTCACACTTGATCTATTAAACTACTGGCAGTCAGGTTGACTGTCTGAGCAGAGATGGAATGGCTCTGGAGCCTGAATTATCCTTTTTATTTATGCGCTGGTCTTCCTATCCATCTAATGTTAAATCTGTTTGAGCACAGTGGAAAGGAACTGATTTAATTGACATGATGCTCCTCAGGACTTTTAGTTCAGCAAAGACTTAGTAAAATCATGCATGACATTACATACAGCAACCACCAGTTGAAAGTCTAGCCATGTTGTATTTTATTCACGATTCCTTGATGGGAAAACAAACACAGTTCAGTTCATTGTGCTGACCTAGAAATCTAGCTGGACTATTCAATAGTAACTCCTCTTATTTCAAAATAACCTGTAATGCTATGGAATAGAAATAAACATTTGTTGGTTGGTTTTTCCAAAAAAAAAGGTAAATGTCATGAGGAGAATAAATTTTTCTGCCATCAGCATCTTAAGTCTGTCTGATCTCTGAAATATAAATTGCAGTATCATTCATCTAGAGTCATTCTTTTCCTCAGTAACTTAAAGGTATTTATAAAAAGAGATGTTTGCTTAAAAAAAAAAAGTAATGGACACGTTTATAAAACCAAACTTCAATGTCTAAGAAATGCTGGACGAGACAAAATAAGATAGGGGACTTTTTAATATAAATGTGATTATTTAAAGAAAAAAAGTCTTTACTCTCAGTTAGTTGATAAATAGATCATCAATTTCAGACAATGACTGAATAGACTTGTCTACATCCAGCTGCATTTCATATTTAGAAATGAATATTACATGGTGGAGTAAACAATGACACCCAGTGGCTGTATTGACTCAAGACCTGTCTGTGGTCTGGATTTTCTCAGCATGTTGCTATTTTTTTTGCTTGGTTTGGGTGTTATTTTGGGGCTTATTCTTTTTTTTTCCCCACAGTATTAATGATACAATAGATGTGTTCTTTGGAGCCAAATGACCCAACAGGTTTGACAATACAAAGCTTTATCTCTCCAGTGAAACAAATGTTCATCAATGACAAGAGTCATAAATACAGATCTGTACAAATTGTGCTTATTGAAGAAACTGACTGTCAAAAAATCTTGGAGCACAGGATGTACTAGATTGGTATGGCAAGGACAGATAGAGGATATTCATGCTGTTTTCCATAGAATGAAAGGTTTTTGATTGCCTTGTGCTATTGTGCTAACTTCAGGGGGAAAAAAACCCATCAACCCCAAACCCAACAAAACCCCACAATCCTTACCCTGCACTCACCTCCAGCTGCCCCAAAAACCCCCAATCAAAACCAAACAAGACCAAAGATGAGCATTTATTAAGGACAAAAAGGATTTGAATGAGTTATGGTTTATCAGGAAATATGGGAAATCTGACTCCAACTGAGACCAAAGCAAAAGCTAAGAGCAGTTGGTTCGAATGAAATTGTCTAGAAGATGCTGATCTGGGATGCATTATCTGGTTCTAACTTGCATGCCATGAAACCACATATTTATTACTTTTGACTTCTGAGGAGCATCAGTCACTGAATGATCTCTTGGAACAAAGCTAGTATGTAATTTCTGTCATGAGCTGAACTAGTGTCTGGTCTTATTGCAGGCCTTGTCATTGATCTAGAAATAATGAGTTAATTTTTTGAACACATTTTGTCTCATAAAATACTGATTTTCTAAACAACACAATTGTAAATTGGGCTTTCCTCTTTTGCTCCCATTACTTGCCTCTCTGCCTGAAACTACCATGTTGGCAATTGAAGACAACAAAGCAGTAAGATGCAGCTGAAAATTGCTCTATTTCCTACCTCAGTGTTCAGAAAAGCAATGCTCCTGATGATAAATGTAAGCCAAGATCGTGTTGAATAGGCCCTGT
Source organism: Cephalopterus ornatus (assembly GCA_013396775.1). Taxonomy (NCBI): domain Eukaryota; kingdom Metazoa; phylum Chordata; class Aves; order Passeriformes; family Cotingidae; genus Cephalopterus; species Cephalopterus ornatus. Next base: position 60,552 of record VZRE01007560.1, on the reverse strand, counting down.
GATGAAAACTTCAGTAAGAACTATTCATGATTCATGTGGAATCATTGGTGCAAGGTGCAGCCAGAAAGATAACGTGCTAAGACATTTTACAAAGAACAACAAAACTTCATGCCTGAGGAGCACCGCGAGGGTTGCAGTGTCTACTGCACTTCGGAAGGTAAAGATGTCCTTCAACAGGGGGTAGGTGGGAGACCCACAACAGAAAGTAGACTTAGTAATTCCTAAGAGGGAATGAAGAACTGTTGACATGCAAAGCCTGTTACAGACTCTGCTAGGAGCTAGGATCACCTAACTCTTAGCAAAGAGTGATACTCTGTTCTGTGGCTGTTCTGTGTAACCAACCTGCAGTGCACAATGTATGTGTCATCCTAAATACAGTAAAAGCAAAGAAAAAAATGACTGCATGAAAAGGTGAGTAGGTATAGAGGAATCAATTGTAGTTTGCTAGTGTTTAAAGTATAAATAATACATTAATATTAGCCAGTAAAACTTTGTAACACTTTATTGTAATACTTCTCCTCTCAACTACTTTGTACTTATATCTCAAAATCTGTTTTCAGACTGACTCTATCTTATCAAATAAATCTAGGTATTTTCATTACCATTCTCTGCTTTGTCAATTTTTAACTATTTCATGCAATTTCCCTTGGCTGCCAAATTTCCACCAATATGGAACATCTAGAATGCCCTCCATTACGTACCTTGCCCAGTTCAGTCTGAAGACCTATGGTAGGACTCTCATGATTTTTAAATAAATCTATTAGGTTCCAAGTTAATAGACTCAACATGACTGTTAATTATTAAAAAAGGTGAAAGAGAAGAAATACTAAGATTTCCAATTCATGCTGAGAAACTGTTCTAGTGAGATGGTTTCTGTGTCTTTATGAATATCTGACTTTCAGGGTAACCTGCTCTGCTGCCTCACTGTCCTCATGGGGAAATTTTCTCTTTCTACTTTGTTAAAAACTGTTTTACTGTTTATTCCTGGATCACAAAAACTCCTCTTGGCTAACAAAGAAAGATCACGCTGCAACTCAAATCAGTGAAAATTTCATGATTGGTTTCCATAAGAGCATGTATTTCCCTTTTCCTTGTCTTCATTAATGTGATTGCTGAGACGTCTCCATGGCCACAATCTTCCTCAAAGTGAAAATTAATCAGATGAATCTCTGAATTCATACACCATTCTCTTTGTTTCTTCTTTACAGCCTACTTTTACAGATCAGATGTAGAAATACTCATGACAGTGAAGACTGGGGAATTTCTGTTCTTCAGATTCATTAAACTGTATCTCCTGTGGGATACATTGGACAAGCTTTTCATTTAAAAAGCAAGTGAAACCAAACTGTCAGTTCCGTTCAATAAGAATCAAATGACGAACACCAACATCCACAACAACAAAATGTAATTGTAACAGCAACAGCAGCTGTCTCTACATGGGGTGCTCGTGAGACACCGTACAGAGCTTTCCTTAGAGAAAAAAGAATGAAAAAAAAAAAGACAACATCCCCCTAATCCCAACACTAAAAATGAGTAGTCTATGAAAGAGCCCTTATTTCTCTCCCAAACTGCTTAAGGGATTTGTAAAACCTACTAAAATCTACTGACTGCTACAGCTGTCACCCACACTTACCTCTTCTCAGTTAGAGAGCACAGACCAGACCTTTGTCTCTCTATATGGCCCTTACAGTCATGCCATACATTGATTGAATTTTACCACCAGGCTGATGTGTCCTGAGAAAATGCTCTGCAACTAGGCAGGATGACTTGCACCCTCAGAGTAGAAGAAAACCTCATTTCTCACAAGGATGGTATTTTTTAGCAGGCTATGATTTACTTTTTAAGAATAGCCCACAGTTATAATAAAGTATTACAATTGCAATAAAAAACATTGATTTCACAGGGACCCATGTATATATTTCACTCTCGAGGAGAAAAGGCAACGCAGAAAGAACCGTGTCCTTTCAGTACCACCTGGGGAGCCATTCTGCTGTGCCTTTTGCAACCGGACGTGTCTATCTCGCATTGGCCTTTTTAGCCATCAGCGCGCTTGTAGCAAGCGTGGGTAGAGTCCTTCACAAATCTTCGTTCGCGAAGCCTAGCCATGATGATGTATATATATGATTGCACATTTAATATTCCTTTTAATGAACATTTTCATAGTTTTATTTTATTCATCTGAAGGAGCAGAAAAGTAGAAATGTTATCACTGAGTTTTCCCTTCTCTTTTTTTCTTAGGATTCCCTTTTCTCATTGTCCAAAACTTCCTCAAAATCTGCTAGGGCCACCAGTCTTTCCTCTGTACAAAGGTACAAGTGTGAGGTTGAAAAGAAGAAAAAGCAAATTTTATTGAGATACTGTGAGGGAAAACCGAAAAGGCAAATTCTTCTAAATAAGTTGCACAGGCTTCTGTGCAAAGGCTTACGTACTGTACTCCGGGAGTTTAATCAAAGCACTAAGAAGGCGTGAGAGCAGCATGAACAGAACTGTGCGTTTATCACTGCTCCCAGCTGGATTCTCCAGCCAACCCAAATTTAGAAAGTACATGTTTTGGCTTCATCAGTGAGTCATATGATAACAATTACTTTCTTGTTACTCAAAATTTAGATGCTGTGAAGACAGGATAAACAAGGGATAGAAATTTTCTTTGTTGCAAAAGAATGTCACATCTTTTGATACAATGCCTTCTCAGAAATATAAATCTTGATGTTATCGAACTTCAGAAAATGCAGGAATAATTAGGATGTGAATTCTAAAGCTATCTGAAGTATTACTTTTTACTGTTCTTTTTAATTTGTGTGTTTACCCACGGTGGTCACCATTTTCCTCTTCATTGGCACACTTAGTGTATACAAGATGTGATACAAGCACTTCTATAACCTGGCCATAACTGCAATTTTAAGATTCTAGACCTTGCTCTATGACATCAGCAATTTTTAAACTGCAGATTCTACTCTATGACATATTTCAAGAAGACTTATGATGCGTCAGCAGCTCTTCTCCTTTTAAATGAGAAAATTCTAAGATTTTTTTTCCTTTAATAATTTAATCTGCTTCCTTTTGTCATGTTTTGCACTAAAAAAGACCTAAAAGATAAGGTCAGTTTGTAGCAGTTGGGCCTAATATTCATACCAAATTGAAGTCTAGTATCTTTATCCTGCTAATTCTTTAACTATTTTACCAAAAGAAATGTCAAATTAATTTCTTAAATATGTTAACTAATTTCATTTGCAAAAAGTTTTGGATACACAGAAAGAAGTTTCTCAAGATTTTAACAGTTGTAGAAAATAAACTTTTCTAAAACAGATCAGGATCTGATATCTCAAAAAATGAAGCATGCAAATAAGGGATCATACTGGAAAATGTGAGCTATAACCATTCTTAATCAGAAAAATGTAGATAATGATTCTTATCATGGTCCAAGGATGATGCAAAAATTAATCTGCTAACAAGGACAAGATAGTGATTTTGTCAGTTAAGCATTATGAAGCATTGGAGTTATTTTGCCTGTAAATCTTCTCCGTAATATCCTTAGTCATTATCTTGAGATGGAAGACCAAAGTTTTAGAGATAATAAATGTAGAAGAATCTCTCTAGTGCTTTATTGTACTTTTTTCAGCAGAGTCCCTACCCTCTAGGTTAGGAAGAATTGCAGCTGAAATGCTGAAGTAAACTTTTCAAAAAGCTGTGTCAAGCAAACTTTAGTCCCAGTGAGATCAGAAGGTATGTTGGTCTCATCAGCTGTAAATGTAGAAGTTCAAGAATGAGATTTTCTGGAAAATCCATTCTAACTAGTTTCCAGGTTGAAATTTTTTGACATGTGAAAGCTGTGAGTGTAAAGCCACCTCAGAGACAGTGACAAACAGGACACAACTCTCCTGTACTTCAACAGCATGAAGTGAAGACTGGGACAGGGTTATTTTCTCAAAATCTGATGCAGCCACATCAAGTCCAGGATCAAACCTGGAGCTGTGAGTACTAAACTGGAGAAAGGCATATCCACCTCTCTCACAGACAGGAGTCTACACAGAGTAACTTTGGTAACCTGCAGGTCCCCAATGTCACTGGATTATTGTCAAAGGGCATATACACAAGGTACTCTGTTGTCCTTAGTCACTCTAATACTTCACAAGACTGACGTGTATAAACACTTTCTCTACAAGTGTTCAATCACAGCCCCTGTGGCTCTGAGGGTCGCTCTTTATTAGGCAACAGTTGCCTCCTTACATAGAGTGATGCTGAAATCCTTGGAGCACAACTCTTAATTGCGAATCCTGATGTCAGTCTCTGAAAGGGACTTTAGTCAGTCACTGATCCTCACCACTTGCTTCAAGGTATTTTTAAACAACTCCCTGCACAACAATTTGGCTCCCATGGATTCCAGTTTTGGTCATTATTCTCTCCATTCATTTTAGCCTGTTTATCCATCTCAAGCTAGGCAGCAAGTCATTTAAAAGTTAATCAGTGCAGTGCTCAGCATTTCAATAGCAGTCTCCTTTTATGTGTCTAGACATTAGTTGAGGAAACCAACTCAAAGAAATGAGCTTTCGTTGTTGTCTGAAACCTCATAACTCATCCCTTCCGAATTTCAGAACTGGTTCATCAGGAAGTTTGTGTTCCAGACTTAAGTTTATTCTGAATAAAATGCAAAACCAAAAGAGATCATTTTCCATGCAGCTCACATCAATGCCATCTCAATAGGACAATTGAATTTGTAAATTTTCCATCACATGAACTGATTTTGTCCTATTTTTTTCTCATTTAGGACTAGGATTTTATGAGAACTGCTGTATCAGAACTGCTTACCATTAGATGACTTATTAAACTGGAACTGTAAACATTTTCCTAATTCTAATCAATATGTAGATGTGAGAATCATCTGTTATTTTTAAACAAGAGTAAATGTTTCTATGGCTAACAGAGAGTGTTAAAGAGCAAATAAGCTCTAGAATTTTATACTCTCACACACATGAAATTTATTAGAAAAAAAAAGGCATATAAAACCCAAACAGTGATGTGTTTGCTGTGTTCAGTATAAGCAAATAAATCCAGTTGGCATCTTTGGGAGTTTACATAAGATACTAAGAGAAATTAGATATCATTTCTTTTTACTTGAAGTAGAAAAATGGTATTCATGATGTACCTCACCTTTGTATTTCCTAAGCATTTATTAGTTACTGGTTGTTCCTTCATGTGTGTTTGTTTCTGTAGCTCATGCATAATTGGTGTGATTGCTGCATAACATGTTCATTTATAATTGTTTCCAGGAAAATTAAGGCCTGGATTTAATTTTCTAAATAAATGTTTTATTAACCAAGGTAATTATATAGGAAAGTATTAAATTCTCCAAAGAGACTTTTTCCCTTGTTTTCTTTTTCATTCTTTGGGTTTTTTTTTTTTTTTAATGAACATGAATTACAGATGCAGCAGGTTGGAAAAATGCAGTCTGGTGTGCAAAAGCTCTCTATTGAAAAAAAACCCACAAAAGTGAAAAAGGCCTCCAACTCCTCAGAACACAAGAAAATAGTATGCACAAAACCAATTGAGGCATAAAAAACCAAAAAGACTTAATGTTCTTTCTTTTTTTAATTAACTACTCTTACTAATGGAAAAAAATAATCCAAAATATAATATTAAGTACTTCATTGTCAGTTCCTTAGTCAAGAGATTATTAGTAAGTCAGTGTTAGCCCACATTACAGTTTCACTGGCTTAATCAAAAAAGCAATACCCAACATTTTTACTATACTTAAATGGGCAAGCTAGACCGCATCTGGTTTTTTGGCTATACCTCATTCTGAGAAGCAGTTCTGCTTCATAGCATCTCTGTTGATTTTAAATGATAGCCTGAGTTTATTCCATTCTCAGACAGCCAGTTTTTTTTCCTTGTGTTCTGTCATTTAAAAGAAATATAAGAAAGTAATACAGACAATAACAATTTATAATTACTGTGTCATTATTTTTATTAAATATTTATTTGATTAAAATTTCAGTTTGGTTTCATTTTGCCATTATGTAGGTGTGATTTTCCTATGATAGGAATGTGACATTTGTCTATGTTTTCATTTTTCTAACTCTGAAGAGGGAAGTGTTTGAATATTTTCCATGGGAATTTTTTCATTTTGGAAATATTGCTTTCATGGAATAAAAGTAGATCATTTGTAATATATTAACTTGAATACTTTCTTCACTGGTACACTGAATCACAGTAATTTGTTACAGTGCACTCCAAAGCAAAGTGGGTGACAATTCTTTCAACAATTTGCATGGGGTTTTCTTGCCTGTCAAAATATGTGTTTTGTAAAATCGCAAATGTTTCACATTAAGTACAAATTTTGATGAAAACAATTAAGGAAGGAAGAAAAAAGTTAAGTAAAATGCTGAGTCTTTCAGAATGGACATTTTGATACAATTCTCTGGGGAAACTTCCAAAATGTTACTTTTATTCATCTACAACATAAGAAAAACTCTTTTCAATATTAAACTAAGATCTCTGGCCAGTTTTAGTGAAAATAGTTTCTTAAAAAGCAAAAAAACCACTCTTCTTTACAAGTATTTCTGTACTGTCACAGTACAGATTGAATGAGAGTTTCAACCCTTTTAAATTTTTTTCAATTCCCAGATAGCTCTGAATCTGGGTAAAGGTCCAGGTTCAGACTTTAATTTTTATACTCATTTTACTACGTTGTCCTACTTTCTCTTGTTTATTTCTAATTCACTTTTCTTTACTAAGTGAGGATATCTCAATTTTGCCATCCTTGAGAAAGAAACACTCAAACAAAAAGCCATGCCAAAGCAAATTAAAATGCTGAAATGTAAAATTTATTTGCTAGTATCTGCATAAGTCTTTCCTGAAGTATTTACCTTTATATTTAGTGGATAAAGGGCAAGATTGGCAGACAAGAACATTTAATCTTGATTTATCTAAAGAGACATGAAGAGCAACAATTTCTGGCTGTCTCAAGGAAGACCTGGAAGGAACACCTGCAAAGATTACATGAGAATGAAAATTGCCTAGTCAATTTACTAATTGGCTTTTCTACATTAAATGCTGATTGCATTTAGAGGAACAATTACTGGCTTTTAAGTTGGTGGATTTTGCACATAAACCATGTCTACTAGGAAATGAGCCGAATACATATAAGCAAACCTACAACAACCCTAACTTAAAAGGAGTAACAGAGTGACGAGAAAGACAGAGAAGCTCTTCACTTAGTTGAGTTGTTTGTTCTGCTGTCTTTGGAGCATTGGTACAGAGTGGGCAACAGAGCAGCAAGATTTAAGAACAACATACCATTAACTCAAAAAGGCTAGATGAAGGCAGCTCTACACTTGAAACTCAAGCCAGTCATGTAAAACAAATAATCTTCCACCTTCATGTACTTTTTTCTTAGGAATTAATTTTAAATTTAAGACTGAATTGTCAGCTCTGGATCTTGGGAAAATGTAATGGGCAGTTCAAGAGATTTTCTAAAGACATCTAGAAAGTTTCGATTTTGATGATACTACTTCCAGAATAAAATTCAGGTACCACTGAAGCCAGCTGCAATTCTGGCAGTTACTTCTTTAGGGCCAGATCTCATCCATAGCAAAATCATATTTCTTACTACAGGCTCCTTAGTTTTGTTTCTCATTTAATTCCATATTCTTGTATTGCTACAGAAAAATGTAAATTTAGACCATGAAATCAGTTTCTATTAATGCCAAATAGAAGGTGAGAGATAAAGAGATGTTGTCTTTTGCAGGTACAATATCTTGAACTTTAAAACCAAATAGCTGTAGGGAAGTAAGAGAATCTTCTATGTTTTGGAAATGCTATCATTTCACATCTTATTCATGTATACTGATTTATACAAAAACATGAAATAAATCTTTTTCAACTTCTAGATGAGCTAATAGGCTAAGAGCAATAATTTAATTTACAACTTTTTCCTAAATCTATTTTCTGCCAAATTTAGTACAAGCTTGTGCCTAATTTAATTTGTGAAAATACCATTTAGCCATGGGAAAACTGAAGTTTCTTTTGGAAAATTCTATTGAATAATTACACATGGTGTCTAATTTTTTTCTGGTATGGAATCCCAGTATATATCAGTCACTTAAATTGTTTTGCAATGAAATATAGTTTTTATGTCTTTGTGTTTAAAAAAAATAAAACCGCTGTTTGGTACAGAAAGACATTCAACAAAGATAGCTTTTTCTCTGGTTTTATGGACAGAAAAGTGAAGACTGCATTGGTATTAGTATATTCTTACAACCCTCAAACCAATGTTAAGTGTAGAACAAAAGAAGAGGGACTAAACTAGATTCTGTATTTTCCAGTGAAATCTCTTGAAATCATTCTTTTTTCCTTAAGAAATTAGATGTTAAAACAGGAATGCAAAAGCCGGAAGCTGTGAATTGGGGTAAAAACAAATCCCATAAACTCCTCTGTTAGGTTATGGGTTTCTCAATGTAAAACACTGTAAAAAAGTTCAAATAGTGATCACTTCTGGCGCAAGATTTATAATATAAGAAGAGATAACTTTGTAGATGAGTGATGGCTGAGATTGACTATTCTTTTGCTCCACATAAAACTGTTTTGGTTTTAAGATTGCTCATGAGTGATTTACAGTGTGTTCCGAAAGGCAATTTTCAAAATGCAGAACTAGAGAGAACAAAACTGCACAGAAAGCTCTGTCTTCAGATATGCTCAGCCAAGACTGTTCCAAGGAAAGCGGCTTTCTGGCCACAGCACTGCTCCCTGGACCAGCCTCAAAGGCTCCCAGTCTTTCATCACTTTCAACTTTAATGTTCCCATATTCTTCTGTCTTCTATTATGTCATCTGGGGGTGTCTACAGAGGAGCAAGATTACTCCATTCTTTTTATCCCTTTCTTTACCTGTATCCTGAGCAGCTGGTGAGAAAGGCAAAAGCATTTAAAAGAACACTTTTGAGAGTCCTGGAAGATCTCTTACCGGCACCCTGGACACAGGAGGGCATAGCCTAGCAATCTAGGCTAGAAGAGAAGAATTTTCAGCAGAATATTTCCATTTGAAAAATGTAGATGTTCTGACTGTTCTTTCTGACGATGATTGAGTGCTTATTTCAGAGTCTTTAACCATGATACTTCCTGACCAAAGAATCACCTTTGAAAGTGGTAACTTGAATCCTAAAGAAATGAGTAATTGGGTGTTTTTAGCAAACATGGTATTCTTCTCCACTTGTATAAAGTTCCTTAATTATGGTGCATGGGCTGAAGTAGAGAAAACTAATAAGAGTCATAAAATTTCTGACTGAATTTACATTTGCTCTATATGTCTGCTTCTCAGGGAACATTAAGCAGCATTTTTGTTCGGTCAAAATATACTTACGGAATCATTTCTCTGTAGCAGCTGCAACAGTTTGGAGATGGGTTTTACCCTGGTAGCTGAAGCACGGAGCATTAACAACAGCTGTTATTTTTTCCAGGATGCTTCAGAGTGTTAACAATCTGATGAACTCAAAGACTTGGAATGAGTGTAACACACTGGAAAATGATTAGAAAGTTTAATGCATTATTTCATCTGTATCTAAAACATCTGCAGAGTTCTGTGAGACTTGGCAACAATGCTGTGACTTGGGATGACACTTGAGTGAAATTCCTGGGATAAAATGTACACTTTCACTTCTTTCTTGTACCATTCACTTCAAATAAAATTTAAAATAAAAAGAAATATGAGAGAGAAAAACAAGAAGGAAAAGATCATATCCCATTTAAAAAAAAAGTTAGGAGCTAATAAAAAAGTGTTTTCCAAGTCTGACTAGGATATAAGTTATTTTTAAAGTCCTTGGGATTATAAGACAAAGGGAAAAATTTGTTCATTATCATTAATATATCTGAACAAGATCCTTTTACAAAACATTTCTAGTTGTAAAATGGTTAATCAATGAGCCTGAAAAAGTTTGTATGAAAGGGTTAGACTTACCCCATGTCTTAATGTAAATGAGACAAACATGAAAAAAGTAAATTCAAAGCTATGACGAAATTTTCAAAATGAAGAACACAGGAGGACAACTCCCAAGATGTAAAAACTTTTAATTTAAAAATAGAAGAGAACTGCAATAAAAAAATTTAATATTTTAAATTGTTTATCTATAGAATTTTATCTATTTATTATACAACAATTTTTTCTAATAAATTGTATTTGATTTCTGGAACTGAGATCCAAACATTTGAATTAACAGCAATTAAATTTTATAGTGAAAGTACATATTTAATATGTATTTAGCAAATGGCTTTCATAGAACTTTATGATGCCCATTGTTCTTTAACTTGCAAGTATGGGCTCAGAATAGCTGGGCTAAAGTCTTTGGAAATGGCTGAAAAATAGGGCAGGGGGATTTGAGACATGGTGAAAGGAAGACTAGTTTTAGAGATTATCTAATTTATAGCAAGAACTGTTGAAGGAAGAGAGAGTCAGTCCCTCATGTATAGATAATATTTAGTTGATAAGACTCCAATTAGCCTTAATCCACTTCTTCATTTAAAATGAAAGAATGTTTTTAAACATTCATCATGTTTGTTCTGGAAGGCAATTAAATACGTTAGTCACTAAGGAATGTGAGTTTTATTTCAATGTGAACCTGACATTATGTTTTTTAATTTCTGGAACAAAGGTCTATAAAACAGGCAACAAAATGCACTGTAAATGGCTGAGACAGATGTGTATTTTATGTGCTTTGATAGCTGTGAGCTCTGACTGTTTTGCTTATATAAAAAAAGCAGTATGGCTGGTTTATGGCAAAGAAAAACCCATCACTTTTTGTTTAGGTTTACACTTGCAATTATACAACATTGAATTTTGTTGCAAGTTATTGTTTCTTTTTGAACTGATGACAAGAACATGCATTTCAGTGATTGACAGGCCTTTCCAATACAAACTCTGAAAAATAGCAATGTTTGACCATGTGTACTTCTTTTTGTCATTAGCCTAGACATCTCGTGCAAAAGAGAGATTCTAGCTCTCACATCTCTCTGTATAACTACCATGTCAAGAACAGATTTTTGATATTCTGCTCCTGTTTCAGGGAGAGGATTTGCTACAGGGTGCCTTGTTAAATCATTCAGTCTTTAGTACCTGAATGTTCATCACCTGAATGAAAGTAAACAATCAATTAAGACTACAATTTGTCTGATCTATGCTGTGAATGTTGAGGAATCAGGGAATTTCGGGGACACTAGTGATGAACGTTATCCTGTCTTGTAGTAAAGAATTACATGAGGGCCTCAAGGTCTCCTGCTCTGAAATTTCCCCTCTCTTTTCTTTGTCAAATGACAATCCATGGATTTCTGCTAACTTCAGTGCAAAGTTTTCCCTTCTTGTGATTAGGTGCTTGAATTAAATTGGATTTTTTTTAGGTGTCTGTAAGCTTTATAGGCTTTTTCTGAAACTGAGAAACAGAGAACTAGAGAGTGATGAAGAATGCATTTAGAACTTATATCTTGGGGACACTACTGACAGCATAATTCACAGTACAAATCACTACTGGTGATTTTCTTTTAAAGCTTCTTCCACTTTCCTTTCCAGGGGCCCAGACACATTGCTTGGCACTCTCATTTTGGCTTTCAGTACAGCTTATTGCAGTAGCAGCTTTTGAATTTTTTTATCCTCTTGGAAGTATTTCTTGAGAAGGAGTTTCAAAAGGCAACTGCAAATTGCAAGGGCCTCTTCAGAACCTGATGCATAAGCAAGGAATCCAAGGGAGATTAAGAGAAAGATTTCTGTTTTGAAATTGCATTTTAGGCCATTGTTAATACCCAAAACCAAAGGAGAGTCAGAAAGTTCCGTGGAGGAGATGGAAGAAAAATAAAATCAACACCATAAATTTTGGATAAGAATTGTTATCTGTTTCTAACCAATATTAAAAATATTCTATTAATACTTGTTATTTAACAGTTCTAGTTAGCTGCTACTGTTACTTAATGGACCAACACTGTTATTTAACCTCTGTTGCCTGGCAAACACTCAATAAAATCAGTATCTGGCTGAAACTTCCAAAAACTTACTCAGTGGAATAGTTCCCTTCTTCCCCGTTGTGAAATTCTCCTGCTGGACTGATGTGATGGATTGACATGTTTTCCCCAGCTATCTTAAATAAGATGAGTTTTGGAGGCTTGGTGGCCCCAGGCTGGCTGTCTTTTCCTTTTGTTTCCTTGCTGTCACTTGGTCAGCTAAAATTAATGTATTCTCTGCTCTTCATCTCTTGGATCTCTATGCGGCTCTGAAGGGTCACAAGGTGGAGCAAGACCACAACCAAAATATTAAGAATTATCTCAGTGGAAACATTTTTATCAATTTGCAGCATATACATAACAAAGATTTGTACTGGCAGAAGTAAAATTACTGTTAGCCCAGAACTACTCCCTATTTTAAACTGTCTAATCAATGTCAGGCAAAAATATAAGCCATAAAATATCCATAGTATAATAATACCCATAGTTATCCAGGATGCACTGAAGAGGAGAAAATTGATATTTGTTGCATACAGTAGCAGAAAAGAAGCAGACATTTATAAAGTGAAATCCTTTGTAAGAATTATGGGGCTTGTTTTGCATTTCAAAATTTCAAGTCTTACTACCAAGTGAAAAAAAAAGCAAATGTGAGTCATCAGTAAGCAAAAAATAGAATTTTTTTCTTAATTTACAACATTCACTTGCAAGATTTTCTGTGTTATAATTTATTAATCAAAAAAGTAGGTGCAAATTTAGGTCACAAATAAGTATGTCAAGTTGCAAAATGTCCTCCCAGTCAAAATCTTTAGTATATAATTAAACACCATAGAAGTTAGCTTATAGACAACGTGTTTCTGTGGCAGGGAGAGGATGAACATCAGATGAAAATACAGTAGTTGATTTTAATCAACAGCTTTATACCTCTGATAGGGTGTTTTTGTGGGCTGTATTTATTTTTCCATCAAACATTAAAATTCACCAAGATTGTTTTTCCTTATAGTTATTCCCTAAGAGCAATAGCACATTCTGGGTTTGAATATTTTATTTTTTTTTTAATAAATGTGCCTGTACTGCTGAAAAAATGTTCTCTTGGCTTACCTCAAGCCTAAACTCTAGTAAATGTCTTTTTTTCCAAGAAGTGAATTTTACTAGTTTTTAATGAATTCTGGGACTCATCACCAGGTCCTGACCACAAATAATTTTATGAACAGACTACCTGATCAAAGATTTTAAACAACTGCCAGTCACTTTCTTACTTGATGGTACAAATGTCAGAGAGTACTATATTGTCTCTGACCCTATTGGTATTTCCTGAAGATCTATGGGTTCGCAACTGTAACCTCAAAGTGTTTAAAGAAAACATGTAGTCTTTAATAGGCATGGGATTCCATGGCATTCTGAAGTCACTACTGTTTAATCTTCAGCTAATACTGAGAATTCACTGCCTGTTCTAATAGGATGGAGTGCATTGAAATGGATTAGGAATGAAGTACACTTTTGCTTTTAGAAATCCAGTCTTTTTTCTTTTTTTAATCAAAACTCAGAACTGACAGTAAAATCAATTTTAAAAGAACAATGGGGACAAGTAGCACTTTGCTATCAGAATTGCAAATAAATCATAAGATTCTTTTTATTAAGTAAAAAGGTTAAATATTCGAAGTTAAAATATTCAATTACTAAATTCTAAGATTGTTATATTCTTTCAGAAAAAGGAAAGAAATTTGGCCTACATGGAGTATCTGACAATTTGCAGTTAGATATTTTTTCAGATGTGAGACAAAGCATGGAAATGCCAAAAACCTGCTGATGGAGTTTTGTGGCCTTCTGCATCTGATAACACCTAAACTTAGGCAATGTAATTACAGCCTCCTCATAATCATCACATTATTTCTTCCTTTTGGAAATGAGGCAAAATTATTGACATCTGCCATATAATTTTATTCTTGCCCCGTTTTGTCTCCTCATCTGCACAGAGTGAAGAATTTTGCTTTCCCAGAATCATAGAATCATGGATTGGGTTGGAAGCGACCTAAAGATTATCTAGTTCTAACCCCCTGCCACAGACAGGGACACTTTTCATTAGACGAGGTTGCTCAGAGCCCCATCCAACCTGGCCTTGAACACTTGAGCAACTGGGACGGGATATGTACAGCTTCTCCGAGCAACCTGTTCCAGTGCCTCACCAACCTCACAGTATAGAATTTCTTTCTAATATCTAATCTAAACCTACTGTCTTTCAGTTTGAAGTCATTTCCCTCTTGTCCTGTCACTACATGGTCTTGTAAATAGTCTCTCTTCATCTTTCTTGTAGGCTCCCTTCAGTATTGAAAGGCCTCAATTAGGTCAAGCCAAAGCCTCTTTTCCAGGATCAATAATCTCAATTCTCTTAGCCTCTCAAAGATAAACTTTAAAATTTCCTGACAGAAGTCTACTACAGAGAAAGCAAAGACTAGTCATAGTCAGGTTTAAGATGTTCCTTTCATATTCCATCTCATTCCTTTGAGAAAAAAAATCACAAGTAATTTTTTTATGTGCAGGTAATCATTGTTTTTACAACAGAAAATTTTGGCATGGTAGAGAAGTTGAGTTGTTCCAGCACAGCGAACACAATCAGCTTCTGGGTAAATGTTCAGACAAGTGTTGTCGAAAGTATGGACATGTTGCAAATAATAAGTAGCTGAAACAAAAAAATATGTTAAAATGTGTTGGTATAGTTTGACCATCTGTTTTACACTCCTTTTAAAGTAAATTAGGTAAAGACATTTGAAGACCTGTGCAGTAGGCCCTGAATTTAATTAATAGTCTCTGTAAAACCACTGGGATGAGCAAAGGTGTTTGCAGTATCCCAGTCTCCCAAGTTACTGTATTATTGTAAACTTGGACTCTCCTAACCCTGGCAAACTCAGTTCCAAAATGTTACAAAATTAGAATACGAATTGCACAAAACAAAAGTGCATAGTATAGAAACTACATTGTCAGTGTGAAAAAGAAGCCCCCAAACAATAAGTTCTCCTAGCTTCCTTAGGGTCAAGGAACAGTACTCTGGTCAGCATGAAAAAAAACCAGCTAACAGACTTCTTCCTTTTGGAAAAGTAAGTAACATTGAGTGCATAGATGTCAAAACTGAAAAGGGGAATGAGTATAGCCTAAAAGTACATGCACACTGGACTGATAATCCACCAAACAGCAGGACTATGAGCATGTCTATTCCCATTGATTTCAACACTTAATGATTTATACAAAATTGCATACACTGGTATGATGAGAGTGAATTTTATCGAAAGAAAATTATAAAATTAAATCCGTTAATTTACATTCTAAAATAATTATCTATGATCTATGAGGCAATTATAGAAATTCAATTTATTCCTGAGCAAAGACTGAGAAATAACCAGTTTTTCATAAGAGATGTAATTTAGCTAAAAATTTTTTATCGACGATTAATACAACAAACAAAACCGAAGCTAACTTTTATAGTTTTCATGAAATATGCTTATCAATAATATGATTACTCACAGTACATATTCTAAATCCCTAAAATATTACCTAAACAGCAATTTACTTGAGAAAATTTATGCATTTGTGGGTAGCAAGGGGCTAAGGTATCCACTACTTCATGTTACCTCAATGCATTCATACACATACATAAAAAACTGTGAGTAAAATTGTTTTGTTCACCATTAACCACTAGAAAAAACTTTAATTCATGTAACAGAAAAGTTCTAGATCATTATGAAACACCATTTTTCATGTCATATCTATACACCCTGTTTTTATGTTATAAAAACACCACTCCAGAGGGCTGTAGTAAAACCCTGAAATGACTTATGGTACTTAGAAATGAAAATCCACACAAAACAGAAATTTATGTTTAGGGCCACAGAACCACCAAATAGACTCAGCCAGAGGAGAAATTGTGTGGATTAATACAGTGTGCTCCAGAGCAAGCTAGCTCACAGCACTATGGTTGTAAATTAATTATGCCTTTGACTTTTGGACAGCAGCTTGTCCTTCTTTCCCTTAGCACTGTAACCTTAGCAGCCTATGTGTATCTGCCCTTCACCTGTGACTTCCTGAAGGTTGTTGAATTTTTAACAATTTCTCAACATTTGTACTACATCCCAACTGTCTGGTGTTCTCTACTTTGCAGTTATAAGATTGTATGTGAATGATTTATTGATCTGCTAAAATTGCTGGAGACTGGAGCAAATAATATGTGAAGGACGCTAAGGGAATGAGCTTTTTTGGACAAGCAATTGTCTCAAATTGGCTCAAATACAAGACGATATGAAATAAACCTAGTCTAAAACAAAGAAAATTAAGAAGTTTTTCACACAACATGTCATTATGCCTTAAAGTTTTCTGCCTCATGGTGTTGTGGATATGAAGTATATATCACCTCAAAAAAATGACTGGAAGAAAATAAGGAAGAAATCTTTAACAAGGCCATTAAATGGAAAAATGCACTTTCTGTCTCAGAAACAAATCCTGTCAGATTGCTGTAGACTGAAAGAAACCTGAGAAACTATTCCTATATACTTCTTGAACCCATTCACTCTTCCCCAGGCATTTGATGTTAGGTATCATCGGGAAGTAAGCTAGATGGACCTTTAATCTGATGTGGTAATCGTTGTTTTAACATGTTGCATCTTTGATAACCAGAATGAGAGGCGAAGGAAGAGAAGGGCTCCAGAACATTCCCCGTGGAAAGATAAACAACTTGTGCTTTTGCATTCTGCTCCATTATATGAGAATAAGAACACTGATCGGTGCGAGCAAAGGCAAGAGAAGAAAGATTTCCCTTGAAACAACTAGGCAGCTGAAGAGCCAAGTATGTGGGTGAGCTCTGAAAACTGGAGTTGTTTATAGAGCACATCATTACAACATGCACAGTGTTGGCTGCTGAAGCACCCCTGCTGGGTTGGGATAGGAAATTGGTTTTCCACTCTCCTACTGCAGGGATGTGTTACTGTTTTGCATCAGTATTCTTGTGTTTGAACCATCTAGGTTGGGGGCTAATGAAAAACAAAGGGCTGCTAATAGGTGTTCTTAAAATGCAACAAATTAAATAGTGTCAATTTGAACAGAAACAATTGGATGTTCTTTGTATCGTTCCTGGCTAGGAATTTGGTCATCCAGCCAAGTTATGAAGGGAAAATCAAATATTTTCCCAACAATGTTAAACTGTTTAAGAGTATCTAGAGACTATATTCTAGACATAGATACAGAAATAACCAAACACTGATTAAGTCCGTGTGGACTTTTTGGAAGCTTAGAACCGAAACCAGCATATTCCAATAAAATTTATAGTTTGTATATAAATCTCATTTCCACATTTTGATTTATGTTTAAGGACAGTTTAGAAAAAAGATTCAGAAATGCAGTGAATTATAATGCTGCACAGATATTATAATGTTTCAGTGCTCAGCAGGAGACAAGGAATTTGCGGAGTTACTAATACAAGATAATTGGGAGGTAATAAATCCTAAAACTTTGGGAAAAGGAAGAATATACATTACATAGGCATCTGCAAAAGTATCTCCCATCATTTTTCCAAATCCAGATCAATCTGGTTTACAAGGGCATTGCTTTCTCATGCATAACAAAAAGACTAACTAGATGTTATGAGGATATTATTTGATTGCCATTATGTTGCTATTATGTTACTATTATTATTACTGTATACTTATGCCAATTCAAGTAGCGTGCTATATAATGTTAAGAATAAAATTAAGCAGGTCGTTGTTTCCTGAGAACATTTATTCTTATTCTTTCTTATTCTTATTCTTATTCTTATTCCAACAAACAGTATAATGATATTTCTTTAAAAAACAAATTCTGCTTTTTAGAGGTCAAAGTAATGGTTTTTAGAAAAACAAAAATTTTTAAAAGATATGGCAAAGAACTTGTTGTTTGTTGCCAATTTATTTTTTCTATAAACAATTGCATTTTAATGCTGCTTTTGGTTGCGCTCACAGTACATATATAATTAGCAAAATTATGCCAACTCTTCACCTTGTTTACTGATTTGCATGCTTTTCCTGCTCCATATCCTGTCTTTCTTTCCAGCTTAGGAGTTACTTTACCTATTTTTGTGTATTCAAAACACAATTCTGTTAATGCTTTGGGAAATTGCATAAAATGGTTCACCACCAGCTGAATGCAGAATAAAGTGTTTCTTTAGTGGTGCCTTGCTGATACCTTTCTGAATTTTCTCTAATGAGTCAAATAACATCTAAACCTCTGTCTCTAAACTTGGCAATTTTTTAATGCCATTTTCCCTTCTAATTCTGCTCTGCATGAAGTCAAGGATAAAAAGTCCCTTCCAGCAGATAGTGCAATTCCACTTTCATAACTGTGCATACCAAATCTCCAGCTCTCCATTCTTTCAATAAGTAGCTGACTTACTGTTGATGTTGCCTTTCCCCAACATTTGCAGTCAATGCAGCCAAGAAGAATAAAAAGAGTGGGCAAAGACAGTCTGAAAGTACTGAGTTGCTTAAATAACTCTTACTATGTTCACTGTAACTGCATTCTGCCCAGCAGTACTTCCCTACTCTTTTCTTTAGCACTGCTCCCCATCCTTCCTTCAACTAATAGTGCTCTCCACTTGCATGTAATTCACATTACATGCGATGCCACCCAGGAGGGTGGCACTCAAAACCGTTGGAAAAATAAATGTTTTTTTATATTAATTCGTAGAAACTGAAGCCTACCTGTCATTTGATGAGCCTAGAACATGAGTCATCAACAGAATAATGGAAAAACAGTTACAATAACAACAAAATGGACTAGATAATGACATTTAGTATTGCTTTTGGCTTTGTATTTCTTTACTTAAGCACCTGCAGATGGACTTCAGACAAAATTTTAGGCATCTGCTTTTAAAAATCTTTGCCTAAAACAATTTCATGTTTGTGACATGCTATTCACTAACAGTGATCTCCTTCCACAGTTTGAAATTTTCAGTTGAAATGTGTATGACACTCTACTAATTAGATTTTAGCCCATTAGAAAAGCAAAGTGCTTGATTAGTTGGAAAATTGTATGGAACAATATAATAAAGCAGTCATCTTGAAACAGACCTAATCGGGTCAAAAAACAAGTATATATTAAAACAGGAGATAATATTTTGATAAAAAGAAAAATCAAATATATTTATTTTTAAAAGAAATGTTTATTTTATTCTTTACTTGGCTTTTATTTGTGCTTGAAGCAAAAATGGCTATTTTTTCCAGTATGAATGGAGAAGAGGGGGCACTTGCTTTTTTGGCTGTTAGAGCTCTAGTCCTATAATCCTATCAGAAAGAATGGTATTTTATTGTGTGAACGGTAGGTACGAATCCTTATCACCTAGAAAGCCTGGAACAACTGCCACTAGATTTTTACAGGAAAGCTAAATTCTGTATCATTATGAATGTGTTTATTTTATAACCCATGCAATGTTAATCTGTATGTGTGCAGTAATGTGTTAGGACTTACCTTCGTCTGAGCAGTCAATATGTTGTACTAGACATGGGTTTCTAAGAATCAACAGTGTCATAAATTTAGAGGTAAAGCAAGGCATGGGGAAAAAAATAAGCCACAATGAAAACAAACAAACAAAAAATCACCACCAAAAACTATTGTTTTGAGAGCTGTTGGGTTAAGCAAATGTGACATTTAAAAAAGGAAGAGAGAAAGAGAGCTCCAAACTATGATATTCAGACTTGTTATAAGCCCCTATGAAGAACAAGTTTTGATTGAACTCATCTGACACAGTAGTTGTTCCTGTTTTGATTTTGAATCCTGTGATAAGACATCTCTTTCTTTAAATCCCTAGTTCCCACACCAAAGTGATGTTGGTCAGAGTGGTCAGTTCACAAAACAACTTATCAAGTTAATACTGTTGTAAGATTTTATTCTTACAAATGACCCGTAATTCCAGATACTCTTCTATTTATTCTCTTTTTGAAAAGTCACTAATCATTCCACTTAGGAAAATGACTGTTCTTAAGATAGACATGCTTAAAAATTCACAAATCACTAGTTGTTACAAAAACACAGCTCAGACTTCCAAAAAAACGGAGAGGGATGAAAATCATGAGCAGCCGAGGAAATTTTACAAAAAAATGAAAGTAAAATAATAAAACTTATTTTAGAAGTGCTATGTAGTGAAATATCTCATCTACATTGAACACTGAGGAAAATGCAGTATATAAAAAAGGAAATTAAACTACTCTAAAAATTTAAGAGATGCAATTTTCTCAGTTTTCTTTCATTAAGATTAGTCATTTCACACAGTAAATTGACTCTATTTTTTCTAAAAATTTCATAATTACATGGTCAGGTTTAAAAAAAATCTCATTCTTTTCAAGAGAAAGAAAAAATGGAGAACACATCTCTCTCTAAATGTAAAGAGAAAACTGTACTTCAGGATATCTGCTGAGTCTTTTGATCTTTATAATTTATCTACAGCCTAATGCAAAATGTACATTTCTGATAGCAGTTTATTTCTACCTAAACAGAACTGAGATTTATTACTTTTAAAGTGTAAGGACACGCACTAGATCAGATTTTCACAGGCTTGTGCCCCACTGTTTCACTGGTTTCCCCTGCCTCAGCTAAATGTTCCAGGCACGTCTGTTGAGTTCCATTTTTGGTCTTTCTAGAAAAAAATTGGCAGTCATGGTAGATTTTTTTTAAAATACTAATTTAATAATTAATTTAATAATAAATTATTAATGTCACAATTTTAATAATTGTGTCCAGCTCTAAGGTCCTCAGAACAAGGAAGACATCAACCTGTTGGAGCCAGTCCAGAGGAGGGCAATGAAGATGGTTAAAGGGATGAAGCATCTCTCTTGTGAAGATGGGTTGAGAGAGATGAAATTGTTCAACCTGGAGAAGAGAAGATTCTGGAAGGCCTTATTGTGGCCTTTCAGTACCTAAAGGGGGTCTGCAACAGAGCCAGAGAGGAACTTTTTACAAGGTACTGTAGTGATAAAATGGGGGAGAATGGCTTTAAAATATTAGGAGCAATTTTTCCTAACTAATAGAAATTCTTTACTCTGAGGATGGTAAGGCACTGGAAGAGGTTGTCCGGAGAAGCTGTGGATGCCCCATCCCTGTAAGCACTCAAGGCCAGGTTGGATGGAGCTCTGAGCAACCTGGTCTGGTGGAAGGTGTCCCTGCCCATGTCCCTGATCTTTAAGATCCCTTTCAATCCAAACCATTCCCTGATTCTCTGATTCTATAAAAGAAGCATAAATAGGCAAGGAAGTTTTTAAGAAATTATAACATGTACATATATGATTTTCAGCATTATATTCTTTAATTCCTATGTATTTATTACTACAGCAGTACCTAAGTGCCACAACTGAGGTTGCATGTACATGGCTGAGTATTTTAAGTTACAAAATGCAGCACACTTTCTGCCTAGAACACCCACAACTAAATGCAACTCCAGCTATGTAAATGTGATCCGTGCATTTGCACTTGCATTCTGTATTTTTCCACTCCAGTTGTGCCTCTGTAGTCAGATCCATGTATTTGAAACTTGGTGTCTGAATCAATCTGTGCAGATCCAGTTTCAGAATCTGGGTACATTCACACTTCTTTGGGGTTTTTTATCAAGATACTAATTTTGTGTCAGCAATTGCGTTTGCTACTAACAATGCTTTTTCAGTCTTATTTTTTTAAGATTCTAAAAGTATCAAAGTATCGATATCCTTGAAACCTGCAGTAGGCATTGACTGGTGTTGCCTGGTACTTAGATAAAATGAAGATTTAAATCTCCCAGCCCATCAATCATGCATTGTTTCCAGTCCTGGAAAAGAAAAAAAAAAAAACAAAAACAAAAACGAAAGAATGAATGAATGACAGTGTAAATCTCACTAAATTTCACCACTAACAGGTACAATGAAAGCACTGGTACTTTTAAAGAAAACTCACACAGAGAAACGATGTTCAACTCTAGCAGTGTTAAAAGTAAACTGCAGTTGTGCACCACATTATCCTGGTCAGAGAGATTGACCTTGGCACTGCAATGAGAACTTGAGTGACAGGTTGGACACAGTAGTAGTCTGGGTCTCACCCTAGACCTGAAACCCTTTCAAAATTCCTCTTCCTGCTCCTTTGGTACCAGGTTGTTTAATTCCTGCTGCTGATATGTTCAAAACCTTCACTTGTCTTGGAGGTAAATATAGCCTTAGGGGGTCCTGCAGTAAAATTAGGAGCAAACAATAAGGTTGATTGCCACCTTGTTGAGAATTTTAAACTCATACTTGCAATTCACAAGTTGCAATCCTTCATCTGAGCTTTGTGGCAGGGACTAGCATAATCTATTGATTTTTATGAAGAATCAATAATATTAAAAAATGTGATTTCTCTGCTGGATGCTGATAGGACAAAGACAAAACTTTAAAAGAAACTTGGAAGAATGAAGAATCACTGAAATTAATAAGTTGCACCCCTGTACGGTATTTTCTGACATCCATAGAGATAGAGGATTTCTGTGTGTTAGGGTGCAGTAGTCAAAAAAGGGGTAATAGAGACAAGGTTAAGGTAGAATAGTAGCATAGAACTGTCTTAAAAATCAAGTAATCAATAATGGGGGAGATAAGGTATAGGCCACCTCTTCAGTTCCTTATCATTGCTGCCAAGTGCCAAGTGTATATTATTAGTTCTTACACACAGCTAAGAAAACAGTCAGTCAGGTTTTATTTCATTCTTGTTTTGTGTACTTTTGTAGAAACAAAACTGACTACAAATTTTTAATAATTTCAATGTCATTCATAAATATATCTCTGTCATGTATTGGTAGAGTTTAATTGAAGTTGTAGGAGGTTTTTTTAGCAGATATATTGATCAATACAATGGTGAAAAAAGCCTTTTAAGCATTGCTTTTGAAAAGCACTCAAGTGATTCACACCACTAGCCCTTTTGGGTTTTTTAAAATATTATTCTCTGAATACTTTTCTCTTTTTCTTCTAAAGTTGAAGGAGAGAGAAAACTTCTCAATAGAATAAATCAGAGTACCCAAGCTTGGTCTTCTGAACCATTCCTTTGGTGGAGGCTATTTTTCACCGCTGGCCATAGATTAGATTTCTTCTCTTTCGATTCAGTCTTTCCCAATGCAGCACCCTAGTATTACTGCTATTAAAATCAATGGAACTTTTTCACCAATGCTGAATACTTTTGAGAAGCATACTTTTTGTATCTAAGCTACTTCTTTTGAATGGATTCATAGAATCTCTTAAAATAACATCACATCACGTTTATTTTCCTTAATGTCTCTGCTTTTGCAAGTCTTTTATCCACAGAATCATAGAATCATTAAGGTTGGAAAAAACCTCTGAGATCATCAAGTCCAACCTGTGACTGATCACCATGTTCTCAACTAGACTAGGCGCTCAGTGCCACGTCCAGTCATTTCTTGAACACTCCTAGGGATGGTGACTCTACTACTATTTCCCTGGTTGGTCCATTCCACTTGCAGTAGTGGCATGGAGCGGCACAAGACCACAACTGATCCACCATGTCCAGAGTGCAAAGGACTCCTACAGATCAGTCAGATTCTGCTTACATAATACACTGTTGGTTGACTCTGAGTATAAAATGTGGACAATTTATGTGAGTTTTGTGCAAAACTGCTAGCAAACACTGAAGCCATCAACCATGTCAATTATCTCATTTAGTACATTTACATTTTATACAAAAGAATCCATTTCAATAGTGTTAGTGAAGTTTTGTGGATCTGGCTTATTGTTATATTTTATTCTTATAATCATCATTACTTTTGGCTTTGTGTAACACCATCAGTAAAATGCAACATGCAGGAGTCTTCCACCGTATTCTATAAATGTCCAGAAGCATGTTTATAAATCCCTTATGAAAAATTCTTTCTCATGGATGGTGTCAATGTCAAACACATTCAACCCTGATGGAGTAGATGACTCAGAGCATGCAGCAGTATGCACTGGCTGGAAATGCTTCTTGATATTGAAGTAAAATCTTATGATAAGAGGAAATCTAACACTGATGCAGATAAGACACTGTATGGATCTCCCAGTAGTCCTTAACTACTGATGAATGTAGAGAATTCAACATTCAACAAGAATTTGATAATTACCTGGTTTGTATGAAGTTCCACCAAAAGATATGAATCTACTAGTACTGATAAAGATAAATACATGACAAAGGTTTACAGGTTAGGGCTATGTCAAACTGTGCATCCTATACTGAAAAGCAAAAATCAGTTTAGCAGACATGAATTAGACTGTGATTTCAGTTTGTCTCATGTCAATCCAGCCACTTCGGTTGAAATCCCAAAGCTGTCTGAAGCAACCCATCAAGTCTTTGGCTAGGACACAATGTGAAGTGCTGCGAATTTCCTCTTATTTTATAATGGAAAAACTAAATTGCATCCTAACAGTCTGTATAACAGAAAATACGAATGAAAGTACAGAAAATCAATGTCATATATTTCTGTTGCTATACTGTAAGATCATTCACCTACATGCTGAAGCTAGTTGCTGTACACACTGTGAGATGAAATAATAAGGCTCCAGCACCAGTAGCTCTAGCTCAAATTCCACATCTGGAACTGCTTAGTAATGTATATGTAAAAATTATTTTGATAGACAACACAATATAATCCCACTCAGACAACATTACACTCCTAAGTAATGTTGCCAGCTCAATTTGCTAATTCTAACACTATCAATAGATAGAGATTATCTACTGTTATATTTGCTGTGTCTCATAGTTAAGTTTTTAGTTAAAGATTGGAGGCATTGATCTCATAGAAGGACAGATGTAACATAGGAACTGTATTTTTCTGCAGATTAATTCCTCCTGCTGGTTTATGAATAGCTGATATCCCACTATAACAGAGAAATCCAAGCAGCTGTAGCAATTAGACATGACAAAACATTTTCCACATACTGTTTTGTCTAATGAACTGTCAGAAAGTGCAGTTTCCCTGACTTTTAATTACTGCACCACCCACAGTTAGGACAAGTTCCCCTGCCTCTTCGGTCTGAGACTTAATTCATCTTCTCAAATGCATCCTTATTAAAAGTGAGGGTTGCCAGTTTGGACTTTTGCTAAACAGTGCAATGCAACAAAAAGGCAATGTTATGGTAAGCAGTGTTTTGGAATGGCCATCCTTTTTCATTTAGAAAGAACATTCATTTGCCTACCTAATGGATCGAATTCTCTGCCTTCACAAATCAATGAGGCCGATCATCCAAAGTAAGGTCAGACTTTACTTGACAAATGTTAAGCATTTCACTTATAATATCTTGGATAAGTTAGTAAATTGAAAACGTAACAGTCTTAATACTTTGCTTTATCTAAGATTCCTAGGAAATTCTCCTTAATCACTTGTCATGTTTTATAAAGCTTAATATTAACTATTGAAAAATAGGTATATCATTGTGATTACGGCTAAACATCCATTAAGGCTGAAATCTGGCAAGTGTGAGAAATAGAAATTTTTAGGTAAAATATTATTCTATGAATCTAAAATACAAAGCAATATACATTTTCAGAAAGATTTTCCTTATTATCTCTTTCTGTATTTTTATTTTATTAACAGGATTCTCATAAAGATGAAAACTACAGGATTTTTTATTCTTTTTGCCATCAATAAAAGCCTTCCTTGATATGAAGGATTTTTCTATAGTAATGTTATAACACAAACAATAAGAATATAAGAGTGTTGAAACAATGCATCTGCACACATAAGTTATAAGCATAAACTGCATATTTTTTTATAACTAAAGTGCTCCAATAGATATGAGACCAAAAAACAACTAATTCCTAAATAAAATCTTCATTCAGAACAAAATAGTTCTCTGTTAGTCTCCCTTAGCATATTTTTTAAGACTAAACTCAAAGCAGGGTCAGTGGAAATCTTTACACTAAATGATATGTAGACACTTGCTTACTGATAGCCACAGGAATATCTGGGGAAACCCTACCAACCTTAGCTTCCCACAGTCACACACAAGACCAATTATTCTCCAGGGTGGAAAGGCCAGTGATTCTGAGATGAACTAAAGTGCAATTAAAATTTTAAACAGGAAGATCAAGAGAGCTTAAGGTGTTCTCTGCAAGAGTATTCTAGGACTGTGGAACCCTCTCCAGAAATTCTTTATGGAGAAACATCTGCATCTCCTTGGACAAAAAGGCCAAATGATGACAGATATGACAGAATATGAGTGTGTTTTCAGAGGCTTGCACTTGTATTTGGTCATGGAGAGAAGGATGGTAAACAAAATCAATATACAGGGAGTCAAGAGGAGCCCAAGAATTCCCACAGATAATGCAGTGTGTTGAAGTAAATCAGGGTTCAGGTTCTTGCGCTGCCTGAACCAACCCCTTAAGCCATATGAATGAGTGAAATCTGTTCTTTTAAGATTGTACGAGGTAATGCTTGGTGAGAAGGTCTGGCATAGGGAAAGAAAAATTACTTGGTGGCTGGAAGGCTGAACAATATCCTGCTTCATTTTTTGTGTTTAAGGGTTATTAGTAAAGGAGGAGAATAAGAGCATTTGAAAAGCAGTGCTTCGAGATTCATAGTTTTGCCTCTTCTGTGAAGTGACCATTTTATGTATAGAGTATAATATTTAGATAGGAGAATATATCTGATATAAATTACCAGAGTGCTCAGATGTTGCCTCATAGTCAAGATGCAGCCTCATATTTCTGCGGATATGTGTCTTCCAGTGTTCCAGAAAAGCAAACAGCAACCCATCTCATCTTGAAAAAGAAGGAGTTTTCTGCACTGCTTCCTATCATTTGGGATTATCTACTAAGGAGGAAAACCTGTTTTAAATATTTTTTAATGGGCACTAATTTTATAACACCAGATTTTATGAATCCAGAGGAATTTTAAGCAATAATATAAAAAACTTACAGTTTGAGAAAATATCCATTAAATTCTCAGTAGAATAAAAGTCTGAAGAGTTGAGTGCCAAAATACCTCTCTTGCTCGAGAGAGACACTTGTAAAAAGATGAATGGGATTAAAAGATCTAAAATTATGTGTACATGTTGAGTGATCTCAAGCCTTTATTTCATATCACATACTGAAACATTTGTTATAAGTTGTTACAATAAACCACACAGACAGTCTTGATCAGCAGAATTCTTTATAGCTGAAAAAGAAAATTAATTCTGCAAACTGTGTGGCAAACTCGGTTGTCAGCTACAGTAAATCTAGACTAATCCCTCCATGAGAACTCTTGAGACTACATTACATTTTTAGTGCAATATATCTATAACTATACAGGTTCTGTGCTGAGGTTCCATACAAATAAAACTGTCCTAAAAATAATATTAAATTATGAAGTTATTAATTTTCACACCAATATTCATATGAAGATTTATATTTCATTAATTCTGGTGAAAGAGGAGAGGATGTAATTTACAGTGTTGTAGGGTGGGGGCTTTTTGTACTAGTAGGAAGTTCCTTTTGATACTAAATTTTACACTTTTATATTTAAACGAACTAAGCAAATGTACTGCTAGTAAGAACATTTTTTAAAAAAATCTTGCATATCTTCAGTTAGAAAGCAGCTGCTATGCCTTTTCTCAGTTTTTACCCCTCTGACAGGGCAGTTCTCCCAGAAATTGTTATATCTTCATGATAAAACAAAGAAACAAAAAAAGCTAACTAGTTGGTGAGCTGCTTTCTTACTTATCAGAAAAGGAAGATAAGGCAAAAAAAAACAGACCTACAGCTTTTCCAGGAAAAATTTAAACAGGGCTAGGAACCATCTTACAGAGACAAAACAATTCTGTCTTTCAGACTGGCATAAGAGATCTGTTCATCGCCCAGCCTGTGCTGATCCTGGGGGTTGCGCTGACTCAGGTGCAGCATCTTGCACTTGGATTTGTTGAACTTCATGAGATTCTCATGGACCCACTTCTTGAACTTGTACAGCTCCCCCTGGATGGCATCCCGTCCTTGTGGTGTGTCAGCTGCACCTCAGCTTGGTGTCATCTGTAAATTTGTCATTGTCGAGATATTAGAGAGCACCGGTTCTAAGACAGAGCCCAGAGGGACCTGTCTGTGTCAACAGCCTTATGTCCAGGTGGATGCTGGTGATGAATGATGTCCCTCAGGGGTCTGTTCATTTTTAATGAATGCTTCATTAAAAAACTAATCAGTTTTTTAATTAACTAAGGCACTTGACCCAGACTTCAGTAAAATCAATGGGCTACCCTGCTCATCTCACCTCACTCCAGGAGCAGTTAAGTTGTCTAAGTGTGTAAAACTTCAGTGATATTTCAGATCTTTGGAGTGTTAGACATTCATGTTGGACCAGCAGATGTGATGGGACTAAGAGATACCCTCACTCTTCTACAGGTGAGACTCAAGTAAGAGACCTGCAGTATCTAATGTGTCATAGATACCTATGGTAAGGGCATCAAATTCCCTCCATCTTGAGAAGTCTGTGAGATACACAAATGTGTTGTCATCTCGGATTGGATGGAGAAGCCACATGATACTGATATTCAATCCTTATGGAAAAAAACAAACTGACACAAAAATAAATGCAAGAGCTTTGTACTTCTATACAAACTGTGAAACTGCTTTTGACAGTTTTCATATTAAGTTCTTTGCTAACCATGCATTTTCAAAGCCATACTGTGTAGTACTTTGTAAAAGAAGTGCACACAGTATCTTATAGATTTATTGATTAATCATATACAGATTGTACAAACTATATAATCAAATAGCATAGAAGTATTTTGTTTTATAGATAAATAAGAGTAAAAATAGTATATTTTATGGAGATCTTAAGGACAGATTTCTGAAGAAGTCTGGGAGAAAGTTGTCTTCAGAAAATGCCATGATTTCAAATTCCATTTGATCAAAAGAAGCAGCATTCTAAATCAGATTTAACTAATCCTTAAGTGAGGGTTGTTCAAAGTTCAGAGTGGAAATGAAACAGAGCTGCATTTAAAGGATGGGGCCATAATGAATTCTCCTCATAGCAAGAACTTAGGTTTGGATTTCTGCCATCTTCCTCTCTGATTGATGTTTCTCATGTGATTTCAGCATTGTGTAAAACAAGCAAAATAAATAAATAAAAAACCCATATCCTCTAAAAGTAGATTAAAATCAGGGATTTTGTTTGACATAGACTAAAGTTTAAGAATATTGACAGTGGAATCTTAACATTAGTTGGGAATATCCAGTATCATTTGTTCTGACTACATGAAGGAACCACTTTCCTGACCATAGGACTCTTGAGAATATTGTCTTCTGATGTTTTGTTCCTGGCCTGGAGAACCAAATATATTGTTCAATATTATGTATGATTCCTGGTGACTGAAAAGAAAACCTTATTCCTTTTCAAATGACTGAGAATGGATGGTTATTTTCCCTTTATTTTTTCCAAACACTTTTAAATTATATTATTTGAAATTATGTTTTAATATAAAGCAAAGGAAAGATGCAGATAAAATCTACAATAATCTTGTTACTATGCAGGTTATCCTTAAAAGACTGCATGAAAAAATAAACATATAGCTGCAATTAAATAGATTTTTGCAATCTTTGTATGAAAAGTCAAGGTCATACTAAGGTGGAAAGCAACAGAGAGATTGAGATGGAATTTTAAGAGTTTAAATTAATGTTATAAAATAAAAATACATTTAGGGTCCTTCATCTACAGTATCTATATCTTAATCCTATGTAGTGTTTTTCACTCAGAAGTGAGAAATTTCATGGAAACACCGAGAAACAGATAGAATTTCCATGGCCCTGTAGTAATGAAGGAAAACCATTATCTTTCTGGTCTTCCTATAGATGATCATTTCCTAAATGGGTGGGATGTCATGCTGCCCTTTAGGTTTACACTTAAGATCATGGACACATTGTTCTAATAAATTTTAATGGATTCTTAGAAGTTTTGTAACATTATTCAGTAGTTTGTAGTAGTAGTACACATTGTACATTAATAACAAACGTATATTCATTTTCAAGCCAGCTGTTAGAACAGCACATGGTCTTCCTAAAAAAACAGATTGGGAAAAATGTTATACTAGTTGCTCCAAAAATAATAATTAAAAGGATACATATCAACAGCAAGGAAGTTGAGTATCACGCAACTGTTTACTGAAGCAAGGCTTTCATTCATTGTCAGAGAGTTTCAACATGATTTGTACATGAATGAGTATATTGTGGGTCGGACTTCATTTAAATTACAGTCTAAAGAGAAGGGTTCAGGAAAAGAGACATGTTGCTGCAGAAGTGATGAGACTTGTTCATTAGAGCATCAGTGTTTCTCAGTTTAGAAGACGCAATCTA
Organism: Cephalopterus ornatus; assembly: GCA_013396775.1. Classification (NCBI taxonomy): domain Eukaryota; kingdom Metazoa; phylum Chordata; class Aves; order Passeriformes; family Cotingidae; genus Cephalopterus; species Cephalopterus ornatus. Next base: position 30,270 of record VZRE01007560.1, on the reverse strand, counting down.
TTGAAGTTTTACTGAATGCATCTGGCTATGCTCACTCTGACTGACTTGTGGCACAGAGTGAAACCATTAAAAGTCACCTGGAGGAGGCCAGGCCCCAAGTCCAGTCATAGGCAACGTTCGATGGTAAGCCAACTTCAGGTGGCTCACTGTCCTCCAAGACATGGCATTCTCTCTCCTTTCGTCAGAGTGGACAGTTTCAATTAGGACAGCTGCAACCAGATCAGCCAGTCTCTTGTTCTCTTGTGAGAGAGGATGACGTTGGTCTCTCTTTAGATGCTGTAGCTGGGTAGCCCATGTGTTTTTCTCTAAGCAGGTCCAACTCTATCATAGAATCATAGAATCAGCCTGGTTGGAAAGGACCTCTGAAATCATCAAGTCCAACCCTTGATCCACTACTACCATCATCATCATCATGGCTAGGCTTCGCAAACGAAGTTACTAGACTATGGCACTAAGTGCCACATCCAGTCTCTTCTTAAATACCTCCAGGGACGGAGAATCTACCACTTCCCTAGGTAGCCCATTCCAATGTCTGATTACCCTCTCTGTAAAGAATTTCTTCCTAACATCCAACCTAAACCTCCCCTGGCACAGCTTAAGACCATGCCCCCGTGTCTTACTGCTGGTTGCCCGGGAGAAGAGACCATCCCCCACCTGGCTACAACCTCCTTTCAGGTAGTTGTAGAGAGAGATGAGGACATGAATCTGACATGAATTAGGGAAGATGTCCTCCTATCTCTGTTCTATTGTTTTTACAAGAAAGATGATAGAATTTTAGTGACTATTTAGGGTTTGTTCTTTTACCATGCATGAACTAGAAATAACTCAGTGAAATGCTTCCCAGCTACACTACTATTATTATTATCATATTTATTCTGCATTCAGTAGGCTGGTATGCAAAGGACCTTTTTCTGATATTCAATGATAATGAGGTACTGGGTGACTAACAAGAGCCCCATCAGCTGCAGGGCAGCCATGTTCCATGTGGTCTGAGACCCTGAGAGCCTCCAGGAACAAAGCTATTCCACAAGGAGGATGAGCCAGGAGCCACAGTGACCCTACCAGCAGCAGGGCAGAGCCCTTGCCAAGAAAGGCTCAGCCCTGTGACACCTGAGCATGGCAAGCAGGGCAGGGCTGCTGACAACAGCAGGTTGTAGCATCAGTCCAGTGATATTTAGACAAATTCATAGTGGCAAGTCAGGTCTAAATTCCATCCAAGAAGTCCACTCAACAAGTCAGGAACAGCAAAAGACAGACATCAGTCTGGAGACACCAGCAGCACAGCCCCAAAGGGGAATGGGGGCCCAGACTGAACTGAAATAGGACTACTGGGCCATAAGTAGGGGAATGAGGAGGCCCCTGGTGAAGCCAGTGAGGGCCATTAAGACCTTCTTACTGCAGGGAGAAGCAGCCCATCCTTACTGTCTTACTGTCTCCAGACCCTGCACAGCATGCCTTTTCAACTCAGGCATTGCTCAGAGTGACAGGAAAGGTGCAGCAGGTATAAATCACTTGGTCTGCAGCATAGAGAGCCAATGGCCATCATCATGATCTATTATTTCTCCTACAAGAGCAGTTACAGACCAAGGTTTCACTGCTCTTGGCACTGCAGATGAGAGCTCTTCCTCACATGGGTCATTGCTCTGCTTCATAAGGCAGGTAAGGAAACAGGGGCATAAAGGGGAAGACAGATGGGTGAATTGTGTAATTCTGTGCAATGAAAAGCACTCTCACATCAGCTTCTCTTTAAATAGTTAATGGGAGTTGCTCAGTATTTCTTTGCTCGCTCCCCTGCCTGAGGTTCATAAAGCCAACTGTGGGAGCTCTGAACTGTCGAAGAGAATCCAATTAACTTATTTTTCTCATTTAACTTTGACAATTTAATTGGTTTCATTGTTTATAAGGTTTATGTTTATAGATATATGTGTTTATGTCTCAGTGATGTCTTTAAAACATTGTATTGGGTTGTTTCTTTTAGGAGTTAAGTTTTTTGGTGGTTTTTTTGGTTGGTTTGTTGGGTTTTTTCCTCCCCAGTAGTTTGTCTTTTTGATTTCTTGTATGGAAATATTTGGATCATACAATGCACTATCTCTTCCAGAATACTCTTTCTGTCCTTGAGTGCAAAGATTTATTAAGATTCTCATTAAAAGGTATTTCCAAGTTAGTCAGGAAATGGGGAGAGCAGTGATAATTAGTTACCAGTAAAAAGTAAATGTTGCCCTCTGACCTCTTATAATAAGAATGTAACCCACATCAGCTGCCTAATTTTTATGACCAACCCTTTTCATGTCTATACACAGTTCAATTAATTGGATATTATTATTTCAGAAAATTTCTGTATGTCTGACTGTTTTCTTCTGGCAAGATCTGGGTTCAATTAAATTAAAATGCCTGTGTTTGTCTTATTTTGCTCACTTTGCAATGCTTAATTAGGTTGATAGAGAAATAATGTCAGTCAGTATAAAAAGTATCTATGTGAGAGATATTAATAATTATCTATATTCTATTTTTGTGACAATATGATTTTTGAGTGGAAGCCTGCTATTAATTTTCATCTTTCAATATAGGACAGATTGAAATCCATCTATGCTCAAAAACTTTATCCTATTCAAGCATTGGCAAACAGCCATTCTGAGACGAATTCCTGGTGACACAGAATCAGTTCTAAAACAAATAGGGAACAATGAAACCATTCAATTGTTAAGCTTTTTATATTATTAAACATGGTTGTAGGCCACATGCTTGGGACATAACCAGAAATAACTTTTTTTTTTTTTCACCAAAGAAGTATCTGCATCATTTATTTATATGCAAAAGGAGGGGGGAAAAAAAGGCATAGAGTAGATTAGGACAAGTTACAGGTGCAGTCTGTCATATGCACACACAGCTGTAAATCTTTTTGGTTGCTTCATATGTAGGTATAAGGTTTGATTTTATAAAGACATCATACTGATCATCCTTTGGTTTTAATCTGGGGACTTTCAGAGCTAGTGAGCCAATGTAATTCTAGCTAGGGATATCTCAGTGGGAGCTGTAGCAGTAGTATGCATCATCAGTAAAGAACATGAGAACACATGAGATGTATTGCTAAATTAAATTTTATGTGACTTTTACAGTTTTCAAATACTAGTGAATGAAAAAAGTATGTTCATATGAATGTTCAGGGATAATTAATAACAAAGATTGGAGGCATCATGTAGTGAACTGAGAATTACTGGGCAAATCAAGGTTGGCAAATACATTTTTTCTAGGGGCTAAAGTACCTATTGCTAGCTAATAATATTAGTTAAAGTACTGTTAGTAAATACATTGCTAATTAATAGCACAGACTGAAACTTCAGACCTTTAAAATGGCGTCATGACTCATCTTGACTTCAGTATTTTAAGATTAATGAATACCTCTTCATGAAAGTAGCAATGAAATACATACATAAATAAATAAATTCTCTATTATGTTGCCAAATCTAGGTTAAAATTCACTACTGCACTAAGCAATAATTTATCGACTACTCTCTGTATCAAAGTAGGCTTCTGTGTTCAAAAACAGGCCAATTACTGAAGTCACTGACAGCAAGTGGTTGTATTTCTTCACATTTATTTCACTTCTTAGTGGTCTGGAACTCAGACAAAAGTTTAAGCTGTAGCCTTTTTGCAGTCCTTTAGATGCATTGTTTTCACCAGGTGGAAGGTTCTGCTATATGCCTCACAAAAAAGTCACTCTTTCCCACCTCCTTTTTTTTTCTGTAAGACAAATGTGGGTTGTGTGTTGTGGCTGATGTATTTTGTAACTGACATTCATACAGATTTAACAGGCAAGAGGGACAAGCTAATTGGTAAACCCTGTCTCATTGATACATGAAATTATTGATCGTAGAGGTCATCCAGCATATAAATTTAAAAGTGCTTCAGAATTAATTTCTCTAAAATGCACAGAAACCTCCTGCTTTATGCTTAAGTATCCATCTGAGGCCACATAGGAATGATCATGGTGTGGTTAAGTTCTTGTTATTTCAGCCTTGAAGGGGCAGTTTTTTGCTCAATGGCTAATGCATTTGTCTCACTGTGATGGATTAAGCAGACATGCAGAGCTAGGAGCCTGTGGAGGGTGCTTCAGTAGGCTAAAGCCCTCATATTCTCACCCGTGCCATAAGTAGCTCCGACAAAAAGTTAGAAGCACAAAGATTTAGGTGCTCCTTCAGGACATGAACTTATTACCTGTCTCAGGAGAGAAATGCAGTAAGAATATAATACTTCCTAGAACAGCACCAGGTCAGCCAGCATGGCCCTGAGTGTTATGGTGAAATCTTAACCTCAGTGAGTGCAGAAGGAATGCTGCTTTCAATAATAAACTCAGACCCTGGGTTCCGTAGAGGAGCTGATGCTGGTTTCCTCATCTCCAGAGATCTTTTTCCTTTGCATGTAATTGCATACAGTAGATTGTACTGCCAGTTTGCACCTCCTTTGCGCCCTCTAATACTGATCTCTGATACTAGGGAAGGATAAAGATAAATATTGTTTTTCAAGAGGGTGGCTTGACTCTTTCATACAGTCCATCACTGTCCTTTCCAACACCTTTCATAATATGACCTAACAGCTGCCTGAAAATAGACCTGTCTATTCCTGTGTGTCAGACAGCACATCAACACAGACAGAGTCTTTTAAGAGAAGAAAAGAAAAAAATCACTGAGGAAAAGGAATGATGAATGCTACAGATCTAGAAAAATTCATTCAGTCAGTCCATTAAATTCTTGTCAAATCTCTTCAGGGAAGAGATTAACCACTTCAGAAATCACAGCTGAGTTACTGTCACTTTCTTCAGAGAATCAAAGCATGTGGGAGAGGTCTGTACATACCGCCTTCCCAGATCCAATTAATGACCCATCTAGTCCTGTATTGTGTCCCTGGTAGTTCCCAGATATTTAGAGGCAAAAGCCCTGTAATGCTGGTAAATTCTAAATAGAATGTTCATAAGATCTTTTTTCCCTTAAAATTAATTTGTTTCCAGAAAGACAATCTTCCAAAAGAGATGTGGCAGAATGGAACTACCCCCACTCCTTTCCAACAGCTCTGCAAAAGCCTAGTACAGAAATAAAAAGATACAGTAGGTGGTAAGGAAATGTTATTTGAAATGACAAGAGAAGATTTAGACTTTAAAATTTTCCTCTTGAACAAGAATTTGAGGTCGCCAGCGGTTACTGTTACTTTCTTAGGCCTGTTTTCAGTTTGCCTGAGAATTAAGAATTGTTATAGTCAAACCTACTGAACATCACAAATCAGTTTCACCCAGAAAACTGGTATTATGTCCAAACAAATTCAAAGTCATTTTATTACTCAATGGACTCAGCTTCACATCAATGGCAGAAATGAGATCAGTTCTGGACCAAATTACTAAGAGGCAGGTAATGGATATGTGAGGTATAGGTGAAGTATACCCAGATGGCCTCACCGAGATCTATGATATAAACAAAGCCTCTATAACCCTAAATACAGTGATCAGTAATCATTTAACACTAGTCAGCTATCTGAAAACAAAACTTCTCTGTAACCTGTCAATGCATAGTGCTATGATGTTAATTGTCTTATCTTTGACGATAGCTAGTATTTCATTCTCCAGAGGGAGAAAAAACCTCAAATATTCAACAGATGTATGTAGGCTTCTCTGTATCTAAAGATGGAGAAAAAAATCATTGTTAAGCTTCAGAGAATGGCTTATTTGTAATTGCTAACTTTAAGCAAAGTATTATATGGTATGTTGAGTCCTATATGAGTGTCCACAAAGGGAGGGAAGGAAACTCACAGATTTTAAAATCAAAGGGACTATCCCAACAACCCTCCCTTTCTTCCCTTCCCTTTCTGCCCTAGATATACTAATTCAAACACAACCACACAAACCATGAAAAAATTGCTTTTAATAAATTCCTTTCAAATTATATGAAATCTGTTTCTAAAGTCCCTCATGGCAAGTGCACCTTCCTCCTCAATGTCTGGTGTTTAGCTACACCGTTACTCCTGTGCTGCTAAGACATGCCATGTCATTTCCAACTTTAATCTTTTCTAAGTTCGAACTCCAGCAACGGTATTTTGAAAAATTTTCCACCAGCAGACATCCTCCTCTTCTATGAATAGAAAACTATGCTAATCTGAATTTAAATAATGTTGTGAGTATCCTTTGAATACTCTTTGTATTTTAATGTTCTTCAAGACTGCGCATTAGACCTGGACATAATGTTGCATAGAAAGGCAATCATTTCCCTCCCCACACTTAAATTTAAACTTAATTTAATCCCAAGTTTGAATAAATTTTCTTGCTATCAACATTACAGAAATATTTTCTCAAAATCCCTCTTTTTACTCACTTCTAAAACACAGATAAATTACACCTCTGTTTTATAATTACTTTTGAAAATTCAAAAATAACCACAAAATTACTTATTGAATAACATCTTTTGTTGTTACTGTTTGAAACATTTTTTTTGTTACATTTATTTCCCTACCAAGCACACTGGTGAATATGCAGCCATTAATAGTCTTTTTTCAACCCTCTACTTATTGACATTTTGTTACTTTGTTCTACAAATTACAGTATGTGATCCAACTACAGAAAAGGTATATACATACATTGAAATATAGACAGTAATATAGGAATGTTACATTGTACATTTCTTCACTTGTATTTTAAAATGTCATTGCAGGATATAGAGATTAAAAAAACAGAAAATGTGTTAAGATCATTATGAAGATTTGCTTTGGAACAAATGCTCCAATTAGAAAGACTGCAACAAATTATCCACTATCTTTCCACATCAGAGAATAAAAAGAGATTGCCTTTAAATCCACTACCTCCTTCGTTCTTGCTGGATTAGCTGAGAGACAATATAAATGCTGCCTTTCTTTCTGATATCTTTGGGACTTTCTGAAAGTCAAAGTTCTTGAGAGAAAACATCTTCCACAATGATATTTTGATGGATATTTTCACATATACCATTACAAATAACAGAACTAATATATCTGAAGAGTGGTATTTATCTTCCCTAACTTCGTATTCTAAAAGTTAGTTAACTCATCTAAACTGACTGGTGAATGTATACCACCCAACAGACAGGCATACACTTAGTTTATTAATTCACACCATCAGCTTCTATTGCCATTACCTCCAAGAAGTTTCACTTCTCAAGATGGCCAAAGGAGATGAGGAGCTGCCCTGAGGCAGCTAATATTTCAGTGTACACATCCCCACACCACTTTCCTAGGATGTAGGGGTAAGCGAAACAGGGGCACCACCAGGTGTGTTCTGCAAGCAGCTGTTTCTTCCTAATGTGAGGGTCACCAGTTGCCAGCTGTTTCCCAGCTGTTGGACACACTCTCTCGCCAATTTGCTGATAATCCTCCTTTTCATAGTTCAGGTGAACCAAGTTGGATTGCTTGGATGAGCTATTTAAAATGTCTAATCCTATTTTGAGTAAAATATGTTAGGGATCCCCAGGGTTGGGGAAAATGAACTGGTTTAATTTAGACAATCTAAAAAGTAAATCCTGGATAATTCAGCACATTTGGACAGAAAAGAGGTGAAAAACAGAACAGCTAGGTGATCAGTCACTCTTATATTCCCACTTTAATTGCAAATGAGACAGAATAAAGACTGAGGTATCTTATTGTCTGTTCTAAAGCAATGTTGCTAATGCACTTCACACCTGGGAACTCCTCATCTCCCTAGTCTTACAGAGGTTAAACATTTATTGAAGCATTCAGGCACAGAGCTGACACTCACAGCAGTTCAGTCTTTATTTGCTGTTAACCAAGTCAAAATTTCCCTACTTGCTGTAAATTTGTGGCCTTTATAATCCTCATCAGAATTAAGGAAGTCTGGCCCCATGTAGCTTTGTAGCTCTCATCTGGATTCTCTGATGTCTCATATATTTCAAGTGCCAATCAAGATATTCCCAAACTCTCCCTCACACATGAATCCTCAGGTGTCAGATTAGACACTCTCCTTCAGATGTGGCACCAGTAGGGTCTCCCTTTCCTCCTCCAGAGATGTTTTCCATGATTCAAATCTTTGATATAACCAAGACCATCACATAAATATCCCCAAAATAATGATGTTTCATTCTCTTATGAAATTCCTCATGTATCACCGCAAAACTGATACAGTTCACTAAGAGCAAGAATTTGCTTACATGAAAGTGCTAAAAAAAGTACATGATCCTTTCAACCAGCTGCAAGCACAGTATAAGTCTCTGTCTTTGTACTGAGTTATATTTTATTGAAAAAAAATGCATTAATCTTTAATCTAGGCAGGTTTTTTTTCAGATCTTTCTTTTGATTTATTTTATCTTAGTGTATGCAGCACTTTTTGCAATTGATTAGTGTGTACTTCGCATTTAAATATTCTGTAGAGATCAGTAATATTATCAGAAATATCTCTGAAGGAATATTACAAATTATGAAAGGATGGAAAGCACTTGTTAGTTTTAAATTAACACTCATTTAAACTGTAATAATTTAATGGTGTTGCACCATGAAAGCCTTTTGCTTCATAGAATTCAGGAAAGACAAGACTGTATTTTCCACATAGATTATATGTAAATATAGAAGAGGTTAAATATATACATCTAAGGTTGGATGAGAGAAATCTCAGATACAGTCCTGAAAAGAATCACTCTTTAGTAAAAACTCTAACAGAAAGGTAATCTCTGAAGAAGCTCTTATTTTTGTCTGAAGTCATGTAAGCATTTAGTATCAATTGTAAAACTGATTATCAACTCTTAAAATCTTTGCTTGATTTCATGTCTGTGTGGGTTTGTTTTGCAGGCTAACAATTACAATGGACACATCTATTCTGCCAAACCAGATATCGACCATGGACACATGAGCTCTGATCATCCACTCTGCTAGTCCCTAGCCCCCTTACTGCTGTGAGATGCTCTGGCTAGTCTTCTCAAACACCACTCCTATTTATTGTTCCAGAAGTCCTTCACTGTGGGAACTGATCCCGAAAGCCACCATGGAAGAAGTAAAAGACAGAAACAGAGTTTGACTCTGTATGGACCAGTAGTGTTTTCCCCCAGATGCACGTATGTCGCATAGGATCTCACACAATATCACCCCTCAGTTTCATGCTTTAGGTGTATCACTGCTGTATATTCTTGTGTTATATTGGAAACTCTGAACTTAAAAAACAAACTAATAAACAAAACCCACGACCACAAAAAATAGTCTAACAAAAGGGAAATCCCAGAAGGAAATTCAACATTAATTGAAAAGCAATTTAGCATAGAGGAGGCTAGCTGTCAGCAAAGTGCACACAGGCTTGTCTGTATCTCTCGCCTTCTGAGCTAGAGGTCTTTTCCTGCTGCTGATTTGTTTCTCGGAGTTAGACGCAGGCTTGGAAATGTGACTGATAACACTGCTAAAGATGAAGATATCTACAAACTCTACCCCATTGCACAGGAAGCAAAGGTCTGTTGTGCAGAGAAGCCATGCCTGGATGTCTTCTCAGCCTCCCTCCACTCCAGTGGCTACAGAAGCTTCCCCCAGAAATACCTGCCTTAGGTTTCCTTCCAACAGGATGATGATTAAAGCCCTGGGGAGAGGCACACCTTTCCTCACTAATCTTATATGATGTACCCAGATTATTTCTCCCTGGACCTTTGCATTTCCTCATATTTCAAAGAACAGAGCTTCCTCTTTCTTCTGGTAAGAAGAAAACCTCTATTTTCCTCTATTTTCTGTTCAATAAGCGAAGATCTTGTCTACAGTGCCCCTCAGCAAAAGCTTCAGACCCATGGAGCATTTGAAGATCTCTATTGATCCTTTTCAGAATGTAAATATATTTAGCTCTTTAGTGCTCTTTTCTTTACTGGCAATGGAGGGAAAGTAGCTTGTACCAAAATGGGATAAATGTTATTCCATTCATGCTCTGACTCTATTAATTGGGAGTATTCATATCTGCGCAACAGATCTCACAGTCTTTAAATTAAGTCTGATAAAAATCTAAAGTGTTGTGAGTTTGGGTTTTTTGTTTTGGTGGTTTTTTCGTGTTTTTTTAGGGGAGCATTCTAAATCTTGACACTTGCTCTAGCCTATAATAATTTATTATAATCAAGCTGTGGTAATTTGGGAAATCTTTCAATGCACTGTTTGTTGTCTCCAGCTGATATGCCATTAAATTGACATATTATGAAATTACAGTGTATGGATGTATCTTTTGATGCTGGGCTATATGCTTTTGCATTCCACACCAGTGCAGCCCACACAGATTTTTGTGCCTTGGCACTGAGCTGCAGGGTCCTGACTTCACAGAAGGGTGTCAAATGTGAGCTGTGCACTTGGGGAGAGCACGTTTCAGAGTGCAGAGCTAGAAGCAGTGCTAGCACTGTGCTCAGGCTCCAGAGATTTACAACATATGAGATCCCATAAAATGTAATGCTAACAGAACCATCTGGAGAGCATCCAGTCAGGGAGGCAGGCAGCTCTCCTGGAGGTGTATGCCTGGTATAAGCCAGAATCTAACTGTGCATACTAATGCTGATAGAATTTTTTTTCTTTGGGTGGAGAGAGGTGTTCTCCTTTTTTGGTTGTTGTTGAGGTTTTTTGTTTGTTTGTGTTTTTTTTTTATTTTATTCTATCATGTATTATTAACACACTGCCTAAATAATTCCTTTTATCATACTTAAGACATTGAAAAAAAGGAAAGGTCTTTCAGCAAAGGGAAGAGAGCAACTTGGCAGAGGTATAAACAGAAAGGCAAGGCATGAGCTATTTAAGCCAAAATGTAAAAAGGGTACAACTAACTGGGAGGCAATGGAGGGGGAGCTTTTGCACAGAAATGATATGGAGAAAATGTGTGCCAATGATGTATTTCAGATGATGACAGTGAATTTCGAAAGGTACTACGAGAGCTATGGCTCTGTAATGACCCGGGTTCTTAGCTGTGCCTACCTAAACTCACTGGGAAGCTGAACTGTTTAGTTATGCTTCTGCATAGATAATTGTGGTTTTGACCTCTTTGAAGAAATAAAGCAGAGTAATGCAGTGATAAATTTGGGTTTCTTTTGTGGGCATTTACAAACTCATCACTTCACTGGTGTCAGTTTCTCCTGTCTAGTATATCACATATATCTCCCATTACCTGCAGCAATGAGTTGCTTGGGAAGGACAAAACACAACTATTTATCTGAAACAAGCTATTCCTTTTTACATTTTGGAATATATGTAAACTTTCAGTTGTTCTATAAAGTGGATGGAAAGTATGGCAGAACTCATAAATCTTTTATTTTTTTCCTTTTTCCCCTGCTTCCAAAATACCTGGAACTTGTGTTTCCACCAGGTCTAGGGAACTCATTGGAGGCTAGTAAGAAAAGACTCTATGAGCATGCCTGGCCCTGCTCCACAGTGCACAGGCAGCAGGAGACCGAGAGAGGCTGCACTTTCACCCAGCCGTACAGTACTTGGGTAAAAGTGTGCAGGATAAACTCTCTATTCTGTACAGGCACTAGAGAGAGGAGGAGACCATGCAAGCGGAGCTAAATCATGTGTCCTCGAAAAAAGACACCTCAGTATGTAGCTTAGCAGAGCCCTCTAAACCCCTGGGAAACAGAGGTGTTGCAAAACTTTCTAACACATAAACTGGCAGAATTTGATCCACTGCCAGAAGCTTAAGTGTATTCAAACCATCCTATATCAAAAAGGCATTTCTGGGGACAATTTGCATTCACATAATACATGTGAACTGTAATGTCATGTTACCTAAATGTTCACGGGCTTCATGTTTTACCAGCAGAAAACTGAAAAACTTCACAATATCTTTTTGGTCTTTAAACCCTCTGACTCCTGTATATCACCATATTTACAGAGCACAATACTCATTTCTAAGTATTATTTGCTTATTTAAGACCAGCTGCTTCCTGACCCAAAATGCCATTTAAACAAGTAATCCTAGCTCTTTGACAGCCTTACTATTTGCCCTTTCAGTAAACTTTTTTTATCTTTTTGGTATGTGAGCACTTGCACTCTCACCTGCAGTTCACATCAGCTCCCAGTACCTCAGAAGGCTACTATTTTGCTGTGAGAGTGTGATTGTAAAAAAACCTAGTTTTTATTAGCACTAGTGGTCCTATTCACACCCCCAATCAACCCTGAAATTGATATTCTTCATCTGATCTGCATAGGTCATCTGGCAGGTCACTGCCTCTGTTATATTACACCAGTGTTTTTCCACTAACCCAGTTAACAAGGTTAACTAGAAACGTGACAGACAGAAGAGAAAAGCTGGACACATGGCACATATTATTTGGCTTAGAAAACAGCAGAGCTTTCTCTCTGGCAAGAACTTATGAAGAAATGATTTGTGACTCAGTCAAAATAATTTTAGTTTCTTCTTTTTTTTTTCTGAATGTCAAAACTCTTGAGAGACCAAACCATGCCCCTCTCTACCCTCTCGACTACAGCAAACTCCTCTTGAAACAAACTGTTTGCCTTAAAGCCAAAAAAAAAAAAAAAAAAAGGGAAGAAAAGCTATTTCTCTTGCTGGCGAGACTTGAGAGAAGAGTTTTATAAATTTAGCTGCCAATATACCATCTGCCTCTGCTACTCCTTTGTGCCTAGCTCTTCTAATTGTGTCTTTAACAGATGACAAAACCCCTACATTCCTCTTGGGCACTGTAAAATAATAACAATTAAAACATGAATAATAATAATTAATGAAGCACACATGGTGCAGTAAGCCTGCAGCCTGAAAAGGCTGCCTATTCTGCAGGAAGTCTGTACTCATTTTGTCTTGAGAGATAACATTAAAAGACACTTCATCCTGGAGCTGAGGCCACTAGCCTTGGGAGGGCAACTTTGCACAGTAAGTGACCCACTGCATCAAACTCTATGTTCTGCATCACTTTATGCATTTCTAGTTTCTACTGACCATAAGCAATTTTAGTAGGTGGGCCACAACCAGCAGACTGGGCAAGCTGTGTTTTAGACATGAAAGTTGTTAGCTACCCTTTTTTCCACCTGCTATGTTTGGCACCTCAAACATCAAAGTGAAAAATCAGTTTGTTGCAGTTCTTAGCTGTGTTCCAGTTATTTTTTTGCAGTTTTGCTAGTTTAAAGCAAAATATTACTTCACACACTTGGCAAAGGAAGTATCAGACTTATTTAACAGATCCTGGAAAAATCTGCTGGGAAAAAATTGCTGTCACTTCTCCTAGCTGTAACATGTTCTGAGAGACCCTCAGTTATGAACTCAAATGATCTCCAGGTGATCTTTGAGTCTTTAAGACAGTTGATATGCCATATAAATTAGAATAAGTCTTAGGCTTCTTTAACATACACTGTCAGGCTCTTTCAACACAGACCATGGGCTGGTGCTCAGAGTTACAGACCGGCTCCTCCTGTCTATCCGACATGGCCTCTTTGGGCAGTGAATGCAGCCAAGGATTTAGCTGTGTCCAGTGTTCAGGGCTGTGGCAGCAAACCATGATAATTAAACTCCACTTTTGTCCCAGTGCTAGGGCAGAGGGCACTCATAGGGGATTTTTTCTCAAGACTTCTCTGAACTTTTAGAGGCTTTTGTTTTTAATTTGTATTTTAATTTGACCCTTTCAGGATGTCCAAGAAGAACTGCCTTTGAGGATAAGGTTAAAACTTGCATATAAACTGCTGGAATTCTGAATAAGAATACCTTTAATTTGTGATTAACTTCATGCAGTAACCTACACGTTCATAAATTCAGTCCACTAGTAATGTTTTCCACTCTGATCACAGATGCTCAATGAAGCAGCATGGCCGCTTTTCTCTTTCATGGCGGAGAAAAACAGTTGCTGTGTCTTAAAAGGCATTTGGACATTTTAGTACTGAACACTGCTTTCAGCAAAATTATTCTCCAAGATATGGAATTTTCTTCTCTCTTTTCTGTAAAGTTTCAAACGTGACTCTGAAATGCTTAATTTTCCTAACCTTCCTGATGCCTGGTTCCTTTTCAGTCCTCACAACTACTTAAAAAGCTTATATTGATGGAGGAAATATGATCAAATACAACTCTGAAAGTCCTTTCAGGTTACTGACATCCAGAATTTCCACAGCTGGTATGAAAACAAGGAACATTCAGACCTCATAGTCAAATGTCTTTTCCTCATGTTTTTTATTTTTCATGCTGACTGTAATCTAATAGCAGAGTGAAGCTGAGATAGATGATGATTATCTGCTTTCAAAGCCTACTCAGCAACTTTCGTCTGTTGTGTGAAGCTAATGGCTTCCAAGTGAGTTAGGACCACTGGAAAACACATTTGTATTAGAAGAATACTTCTTGTTTTTATTAGAACTTATCAAATATGTTACAACAAAATGCAACTGAAAAAAATTATTTTAATTGTTATCTTAAGATTTTTGACAGATTATAGTCAGAAAAGTGGATTAATTAAGCCCCATGATTTTTATTGTAGATTTCTGATTCAATAATCAAGTGAAACTTGTAGTACGGATAAAGATAAATATAGAAACATATATTTTGCTTATAGCCTTCTTCACAATGCAAATTTCAGTTGCCACAGTCCTAAGGCATGGAGAGCTACATACTAAAATGCATTTAATTTAGATTTAGGATTTGCCATAGGTTTTCTAATCTTCCATAGTTCTAATCTTAATTATTTCCCCTACCTACATAAAAAACAATTGTAAAGAAACAGAAGTTAGCAGTAACATTCAGAAAAATTTTTGTTAAATGATCATAACACATTAACCATTAATTTATTCAATTTTTCTGAAGACTTACTTGCATGGTGATCTTGGGATGAGCTGTAAGAAGGTTTCTGTCAAATATTGTAATAGAATATTTGTCTTCAAGATAACTTCGTATTTACAGTTTTCAATGTCTCTCTTTCTTTGAGGGAAGAAAGTATGTGCCTGCTTCCAGCCAATTTAGCAATGAAATATTCCACAAAAGGCTATGTAGAAATATTCTTAGAAAGTCTTTGGAGATCATGAAAACACTATTGGCATGGTACCTGTATTAGAGTGTCTAGAAGGTCACTTTGATGGAGTTACAATTAATGTAAGTATGTCCGACCCATCAACACTTCTCTTTCTCTCTTCAGTTAAATGAAGTGAGGTCCACTTAACTCAGACGGATGGTTTAGCTGGTGATATTCTCCACTTCATCCAGGGCATACAGAAGTGGCTCCTGCATGGCAGCAATATAGAATAAGTGTCTGGGAAAACCTAAGAACAAAGAGCCCAAATGGCTTCTTCCAGAAAGCACTGGTGGCTGGCCAGGCACATAATAAGAATTTAAAATAACAAGCCAGGCAACTAATGAACAGGCAGGACAATCATTTTATCATTTGCTCCAAGCCTGTGTGTTGACTGGAGGAAACAAGTCTTCCTGAAGAGACTGAACCAGAGAAACAAAAGGAGATATAGATACTCATTAATATACTGAAGAGAGCAAAGAAAGCATGGCAAGAATACAGTCGAGAAGTCATTGTCATAGGAAAAAAATAAGAAGCTTTCTTTGGTCTTGGGAATTAAGGACAGTCTGGAAGGACATGGTGAGAATATATTAAAAAAAAAAAAAGTGTCAGAATTTGGCTCTGTAACAGAAGTAAAATACCTTTGTCATACAAAGAGTTTAGCTAAATTAAGGGACCATCTTTGACAGAAATGTTCTCTAAGGGCCTGTAAGAGCCGAGCCCTCATTACCAGCTATCATGTGTGTCAGGTTCTACTCAGGTAGTGCAATGGTCAAAGAGAACCATTGTAGTGGTAACTAAATCTTGGCCATTTTAAAGACTTGTTTAGATAAAACTATGCTGCTAGATACTATTAAAAAATATTCTTTGTTTGCTTTGTTTTCTGGTGCTTTTTCCCTATGTGTAACACTTTGTAATTTTTTTTATTGTGTTATCACAATTTATTGTGTTACCAGATCTGTGACCTAACCTATGTGCTGTAATAATGAAAATACCCCTGCCAAAGGCTATACAGTACTGTATCTTTCTTTGAGTCATTTACTGCAGTTTATATTCTTCCTGAAATTGATGTAATGTCTCAAGCTGGTAAGAAACTATCTGAACCTTCACTTTCATTCCTTTTCCAACTGTTTCATTAACCAAGGAAAAACAAATACACATAGGGATTGCAGAAGTCCTCTAGGCTATTTGCCTATTGTTTTCATAATCTCATTTTTAAAGGTTAAAACATGCTGCAATGCAACAGAGGTGAATGTGTGGGGGAAATGAAAGATTCTTAATATACCTAAAAGTCTGGAAGTGTTGTACTTTTTTCAGCAGGGGAGAACAAATTTTCAAAGCCAATATTATGAACAGATTTTACACCAAGCTTTTAAGGCCAGCCAGGCAATGTGCTACAGCATCTGCCTCAATTTACTAGTCCTTCCGCAATGCGAGCTGCCTGCAGAATGACTCTTGGCCTTTCTAGTAATGCTGAAGAAAACCCTCTCTGTCCAGAGCCTGCCACACTGGCAACATCCTCTGCCGGGATGTGGCCTGCAGAGGGGCTGTGCTGCACAGCACAGCTTGAGTAGCTGACCATGACAGGCTGTAGCTCAATGGCCTGTTGTCTCTGCAGCTGACTTTTATGAGAAGAGGAAAAGGCTCAGCGGGAGAAAACAGACAAATGAGAGGTCAAATATTTACAGCAGAGCTGTAAGACAAGAGGTTTGAAATCCCAGTGCAAATGGTAACAGGGTGGCAGGGAAAACAAAACACCGCGTAAAGTACAAATACACGATAATTCATTATAGATTGCCATGCAACACATTACCAAATAGCATCATTTACAATGTTTATAATTCATAGGCTGTACAAATTACAGTTTCCACCGTGTTAGACAGTTACAGAAATAGGCTTTAAAATTTTCAGGGATCTAGATTTCCGATCACCATACAGACTCTTGCCAAGAACTTGGTATACAATTTCAAAAAGAAATTAATCCGAGATTTATAAATGCTTTCTTCCAAATTAAAAAAAAAAAACCACTATTAATTAAGATTTGTATGTCTGTAAACATTTCCAGGTAAGAGGTGAAATTAGTCTTTAGTTTTAGTTCACAAAAATTTACAGGTAGATATATGATGCATTCTTTCTTGTTGTTGTTGCCATACAAAATGTCAATCACATTGTTAAAGAATATTAACATGAATAAAGCTACAATTCTCTCTCCCAGAAGAGTAAACAAAGAAATCTTATAACTTCATATTTGAAAACAAAAGTCCTCTGCTGGTTTTCAAACCAAAAAAACAAAACCAAATTCTTACCCAACAAATCCAAAAAGATTGGACTCTGAAAAAAATTATGAGTATTAAAACTACTATACCCCCGAAGATATATTTAAAAAAAAATCTATAAAATAACTCTAATCTTTACAGTGATGATTACATCTTATGTCATACAATCTATACCTAAACCTAGGACCTTCTGTCAGGCTAAGTGTGCATCTTCCTCAGAGAAATGCTACCCAGGAAATCCCCCCTCCTCTTCTCTCCACATCAGAAGGTGTCAAGGTGATTTGTGTCACCTCTATGAAAGTGAAGATAAACCTTCCTTACCACTGCAGGCTGAATTGTGTCTGACACACTTTGAAGTTACTTTGACTCATCTGTATTCTGTGCTCATTCTTGAAGTTGAAAGAAAAAACCAAAGTGTAATCATTAGCAGTTCTGCTTCATTAGCAACAAATCAGAAATTTAAACTGACCTCTTAGACAAAA
Organism: Cephalopterus ornatus; assembly: GCA_013396775.1. Taxonomy (NCBI): domain Eukaryota; kingdom Metazoa; phylum Chordata; class Aves; order Passeriformes; family Cotingidae; genus Cephalopterus; species Cephalopterus ornatus. Next base: position 12,552 of record VZRE01007560.1, on the reverse strand, counting down.
ATTGTTCCTCGCAAAGGACAGCAAGATACCTTCTTTTTAACAGTTCAGTCAGGGCTTGTGCAGTTTTCAGATGATTCTTATATTCTAAATATTAAAAAAAAGCAAACCCACAGAAAATGTAGTCTGATAACTTATTTCTTTAACGGGTGACATTTTCTCTGAAATTCACAGGTAGGGAACAAAATTCATACTTTCCAAGCAATTATGCATTTGATTTAATTAAAGTAAAATTCACGCAGGTCCCACCTCTCCTTCGGGGAAAAATATTTAAAAGGTCTTTATGTGTATTACAAATTATTTTTTTAGGTTAATTATGAGATGTAGTGCTGATTTCCAAATAGATAATTTACCAAAACGGAATGGAAGATTATTTAAGAACAAAGACTGCAAGATGGGATCAGAATATGGATCATTTAAAAATAATCATGGGTAGCATTTGCAAGTTTTCACAGTGCTTGGCTAAAAACACCTGATACATACTTACAGCCCATTGTTTCAGGTAAAACACTCAGCACTTACTGAGAAAAAATGTTTGTTATTCAAAGAGATAAGTGTTGAAACACACATATCCACAACTTCCCCCAGCTCAAACTAACACAGAAGTTTGCCACCTTCTAATTCTATCATCAGCCTCTGCTTTTTACTGTCTGAAATTATTGCTTTGTAGAACTCATTATTTTGTAAGTCAGTTTTAAAGGAAATGTCTTTGCAGAACTGTGGCTATGTCTCTACTAGCAAATTAGCTGAATCAAGAGTTTAGATTTAAATCCTCTGACTTGACCATCTATTGATAGAAGAGTTCTGGCAGACTTTTAAATTAAACAAATATTACACTCCAGAAAAAATTCTATGCAAGATTCAGGAATAAGTACATGCAAGGGACCGTTCCAAATAATTATTTTGCCTGCCACCACTCTCTTTTGGAGGCTAACAGAGTTTAATTGTATGGCTACAGACCATTGCATGCCAGCTGGCCTTACTGCCAGAGACTAGGTTTCAGCCTGTTTAGTTTATTGGTTATAGTAGCAAACTTGTGAGACTGTATTGGTGAAAAGATTAATAGTGTCATGTAAATTAAAACTTTCCTGGCTGAAGATAAAAAAGGACATGTAAAAGTGCCTTTATTCAAAACGCACTTTCTTTTCAGTGGGTGGTGACAGACTGAATCTTGTCAAACCCTTACAAAAAGTCTTGCTGAAATTAATGTATCTCTACTGTTTGCCTTAAGAGAAAAAAAAATCTTTAAAATAAGCAAGGAAATCTGAAAAGCTATCAAAAAATAGCCTGTGTAGTTCAGAAGTGCAACTTTTTAACAAAGTCTTGGTTTTTAAACCCAATGGCTGAATTAGCAGAAGTCTTCTGAAAGTAAAAATGTTCCCTTCACATCTGTTGTTTACAGTGACAGATCCAAACCTAAATCTGTGAGAAGCTCAGGAGAAAATTCACAGTACGCGTGTGGGTGGATGCCTTGAAAGTATGTATATTCCCATTGTGTGTTCCAGTAAAAAGTGCCCCACAGTGCCCGAGTCTTTGCCAGGAGCAGGGCAGACTCTGCAGGTCTCCGCAGAAACTGCCACCAGCCCCAGACATTCAGCTGCGCTCTGTGCTGTCATCCAGACAGACATACAGCTGTTCATCATAAAACCATAGAATGATTTGGGTTGGAAGGGCATCTGATCCAAACTCCATGAACAGAGCACAGGCATTTTCAACCAGACTAGGTTGCTCAGAGCCCATCCAGCCCAACCTCGAATGTTTTCACGGATGGAGTATCTCAATTCCGTCTTGAAAGAGGGATTGATGATAGCAGTACATGTATTCAGCTTTCTTCCACTTAGACAAGGAAAATGACCTTTATTACCTGGATAAAACCCATTTTATGCTGCTCAGAACTTTCCCTTGCTTTGAACAGAAACAGTCAATAAGTAACAAAGCAGTGAAGTATTGGCTGCTTCTGCAACCACCTGGTATCAACAATATTATTTCCCATACTGATAATAAGAACATTTTGCAGTCTAAAAGTCTCATACAATGATTTCTGCAATTAATTATAAGGGCACTCCAGCACTCAGCTACGTACTTTTCTACATGTATATATTTTTATACACACGCACACATCTATATAGTTTTTCACGCACATACTCTATATGTACCATGTATACACACCATATATGTTTACCATGGGGATAAATACAAAGTACATGTGTAATGCCTAATTAATGTATGATATCAACGCACAATTATATATATATGTGTGTGTGTGCACTAATTGGCATGGAATTTGATGTGATACTGGTGCTCACAGGTTCAAGCAAACATACCTATACAAGGAATTTAGTACTTCTAAATGGATATTTTCCAGAAATAAGTGAACAGAAAGTGAAAAGATAAAAAGTGTAGCTGCAGTCATGCAAGCTCATTTTGAAATTATAAACCAGTTAAAAAAAAGTAAGAATTGTGTATTATTTGTCCATAAAACTTACCAGCATCTTCATCTCTTATTTGATGTAGTCTAGCTACACACTTGTAAGCCTATTTCCCTGTATTTCTATGTATACACATTTAAGAGAAAAATTCCAAATAAAAATATCCTGACTGTTGTTACATCTATGTTACCTGTATGAAGTTTACAGGTTGTGTGGATGACAGCAAAATTTAGCTTTAGAAAATAAAATAATTTATCTCCCAAAAAAATGTATATGAAAGAGTATGGCTGTCATTATGCATTTAGGTTGTAATATACTGAAAGCAATAATTTTGCTTTAAACTTGGTTGGTTTTACAATTTGAATTTCATGGAAGAGTAATTTCTTACACAGGTAATGTAGAGACACAGAAGTGAAAAGTGTTAGCTATACAAACAAACTAAATAAGCCACAATTAGGTTTAAATTCCTCTCACACTCAAGGGATTATAAAATAACACACGTGAGACCTAAACTGAATAAGTGAAAATAAATAATTTAATACATCTTGGCTAGCTTTCGAACAGCTTTTAGCATTGGAAAGAATAATATGCCATGCTCAAACTGGCTGATTAATGATTGATGCTGTAACATTTAAAACCTGACTGACTGATGTACAAGTGTTTAACAGCCTTTATTGTGCTTTATTCCTCTGCTGGGCTGGAAAAAACTGTAATTTAACAAGTTTCTTAGAGAGCCAGAATGCTCAGAAGAGTTTATTAAGGTTGGATTAAATTTTTTTCTTCATATGCATACATGTACATCTATGACACTTAACATAAAGAACATTTATAAGAAATAGTCTTTAATCAACTGAAAGATGTTTAGCTCAGTTAACATGCTGGATCTTTCATATCTTTTTGTTTGGATCAATTAAAAAATATTATGTTACTTCAGGAAGCCAAACTGCAACTAATATCAGCATGATCTGGATAAAGCATTAATTCTTCCAGGAAAGAAAAATGGAGGTGATTATTAAAAAACTTTGTTGCTAAATGATACGCAAAAAATAACTTTTATTGCAGTTTTTTCAACAGTGGTTGCCTGCAGAAGAAATATACAATTCGTAATCCTAAATCTTCTCTTGCTCACTTCTCAAAATTTCCAATCTTCAAAGTAACTCATTATTTTATCTTAAAATCTAAGCTATTAGTTTCATATTTGAGACTTTTCATATGTTAAAAAATGTGGCTTTTACTTTTTCATTAAAAAAATCTCCTTAAGTAAGAGTTGCTATTTCTAAGGTAGTTTTTTTTACTTTAATGCTGGAAATTGAAATAAAATTGGAAATTTAAACATTGCAGACATTTGAAATATCTTACTGCAAATTCTGGAAGAAATTACCTGGGATACCATATAATTTTATTTCACACATAGTCATCTCCCAGAGGTAATGAAGAACATTTATTGGAATTGTACAAAAGATATTATGAAAACTAGTATTTTTAGCAATGTTTTCAAAATTATTCTTTATATTCCCATTTGACTTTGAATATTTAGCTCTGTGTGTGCAAAAAAATTATCATAGCATACATACATAACACATAGCACATTTTATTAAATGTAAAGTTCAGATTGATTATATGCGATACTCGACCTATAGGTTGTCATAAATATGCAGGTGTTTTGATTATATACATTAGAAACTGAAATTAGATCAGTGGATTTTGTATCATTTTTTATCATCATTCAGTATATTTTAGGCACTTATGTATCATAGTTTTTCACATGTTTGTGTGTTTTCAAAAGAGATTAGAACTACCTTTAACTTGTCCATGTAAAAATATGTTTTTCCTTCAGACAGTATGCACAAAAGTACAGACATTAGGCAGAAAGAACAAAACACTACCAAAAAAAACCACCGTGAGAAACCCTGAACAAAGAGTTTTGGAGAGTGCTGTGCACCAATAACCAGAACAACAACTTGGTATCTCTTTTTCTGGAATGCTGAAAATAGCTTTCTGATAGTCCTGAACCCCAGTATTCAAAGCCTGAAAATGTCCATCTGTGAAAAGGATGGATATGAGAATTGTGGGCTGATACTCCTATATTAACTAGTATATTTACAGCTCAGAGCAGGATAATAAGGTAAATGTATTTAGTGCAGAACTTCTGAAAGGTGTTCAGTGGTTTGGTGCAGCCACAAGCAGGAAGTTTTAAAAGAGTGACAATCCAGAAACGAGTGAAGGACAGTACATCTTTCTATATCATATCCATATATTATGTCTTAACCATATCAAGTTTTATTTCTAGTAAGTATTTGTAGTATGAAGATCATTTGGGGGATGGGAGTTGGGGAATGTCTAGAAGTTGCAGAGCTAAGTATATCAAACATTTATTTAGTGACACAGCACAACGTGTTTGAAGTCTTTAAGGTTTCTGGCTCCACTGTAAGTCTAGATTCTAGAATCCAGAACATTAAAGACACTGTTACACTTTGTACAATTTAGGAATTGGCTCAGAGATTGAGCTCTGGGGGAAAAGGGTAAAAAATTAGTGAAGTGCCAAAGCAATGGCTGAAATAGCCTGATTTCTGCTTATGGCTCTTGATCTGTATTTTATACTATATGTACTAACACCTTATTCTTTTGAGTGTCAGTAAGCATATTCCTGCTATCAGATCGGCCAAGAAATGTGTGTGTTTAACCTGACTGTAAGATAATTAATATAAGAGACAATCATTAAGAAGAACTGAAATAGAGGCTATGCTCACATGTTACAGTAAATCCAAATTTACTGGACCACATCAAAATTGCTGAGGTCACATGGGAAAAGTAGTCCAGTGGGTCAAATTTGTCTAAGAAAATGTGTGATAACAATTTTGAATAGACAGATTTTCTTGCATTATCATATTCTGTAAGTAGTATATACCTTTTTTCTGTCTCTTGCTTGTTCCTCTTCCATTTTCTAAGGCCAGGACCTGCAAGCAGATGCTGGCCCACACTGTGTCCCTCATTGCCAGAACCACTTCTCAGAGTCAGGCCCTTTGTTACCCACCACCATGTTCTCTGAGCCAGAACTACTACTCAGAAGGACCTTTTCATCCTAATACTCAATCAAACTACTCATATGACTTTTCAAAGAGACTTTAGAAATAAACCCTTTTATTTTTATTCCAGACTCTCTGTCTCTTGACCATCCTGGCAGCAAAGAGCTTTATTCACTCCCACCAAATGGCAAGCAGAATTACACCTCAGACATGAACTGGTCCTGTAGAGTAATATTGGCTATTTCACTCTGCTTTTTCAACAATTAAAATGGTTGAAACACTGAGTGAAGCTGAATTGAATCTGATGAGCTTTTTAGCCTATGCTGAATTATTTTCTTCCTTTGTTATGATTAATAATAAAGGAGCGATAGTCTAAAAATTATCTCAGGCATGTGATCCCCACCCTTTTAACACAGTAGTGATTACTCAGTAAATTACTCTTAAACCCAACTATTTGTGGAATGACAACTGAGAAAATTATTTGAGAACTGGAAACACATTTCTGAATTGTCTAACTTAAAAACAGACTCTAGATTTCTTTAAAATCTTGTTTGAAGTTTCCTTTCATGCAAACTCTTTTGTGAGAAATAGTTAGAGAGCTTTTAACAACTTCAGCACAGAACTAAAGCTTTACTGTGATTTCATAATTTACTGAATTGACAGTGAAAAAGTCTACCAACTCAGCAAACAGTAGCTATAGAGTTGTACTGTTTGAGAGTTGTACATGAAGCATAATTTATACTTTTTAAAAATTCTATGAGAAGAGCCAGAGGTTATTTGGCAAAGCTTCTGATGAGCTTGTTTTATGTTAAGAGCTGCCAGAGTAGCAACCGTTAATGCAATAATTGATGTGCTACATCCTTAGAAATTGCAAAACAATATTTTATTTCCAAATGTTCCTATAATTTTCATTTTTTCTTTGGTATTGACCTCTGGTATGAATCTTCATATTTCATATTAAAATTAATCTGTAGTCCACATAATTCTGATTAAACCACGGATATTTTGATCTCTCCCTTACCTACTTCTCTCTTACTAATCTTTTTTTTAGACCTGGCTCCTCAGTCCTTTTTTACAGAAAGGTCCATTAGAAATCTAATACAGAGACTGATGGTGAAGGCTGTGAGCACGGCTTTAAAGTCTAAACACCTCATCACTTCAATAATGTGGTTAGTCTTTGAAGCTTTATTAGGCCTGAGACAGTGTCTGATCACTTTCACAGTTTTCCCACTTGGCAGCCATTGACTGTTAACACATAATTGAAACAGTTACTTAAGAAACTTGTATTTTATTGGTTTGAACACTTTTCAACATACTAGGAGTTAAGAGTAGGATTATAGATTAAAGGCGCTCAGCTGGTTTTTACTGAATATATTTGTCTCCATTTGATGAATTGTTCCTCAATAATAAGTTGGAACAACATCGCCTATTTTTTTAAATATATAAATGACAGACAAGAAAAAGTGTTTGAAGAGGTTGATTTGGTTCTACCAGACAGTAACAAAGAAGTATTTAAAATGGAACATCTCAGCCATGTAATGGCCACCTGTTAGACGTATATTAGGATGGCTGACACAAACACCAAATACTTATTAAAACCATCTCTTAAAGCTTCTTAGACAATTTTACTCTCCTCAGCATTGAAAAAACTGTGATTTAAATGAGGAAAATAAGTTCAGTATTAAAAAATTCCAAGAAGAAAAGAATATTAAATGATAACCACAAAAAATATACTGGACCTGAAATTTTTCAACAGCTTTCATCTTGTACACCCTAAGAGTCAAAATAGAAAGCTCCATTAGTGTCATTCATCGTAATTGCACTGGAGCTGGTGGATTTATGCCCGCTGGCTTTAGGCTCTGGATCCATAATCAGTAATAGTTCGCATTCCATCTGTCTTCATCCGCACACCCCAGTTTTCCCAACTCTTCCTCTTACACATTCCTGCATAGAATAAACAGCAGTGGAAAACTTCCACTATACATGATGGAAAAAATTCCTCAGACATTAGCACCTGAATAATTATTGATCCTCAGAAAAACTAGATACTGGATCAGTGGAAAAACATTTTCAAGCACCTGTGTTTTCCATCCCCTTTATTTTCCTGAAGAGACTGAACCTCATTTCTCTGTGGTCACCTACAACCTTAAAGGGTTGACTGCCTATCTTTAACAAAATGAGCATTCAAGACCAGAAGATAGTTGAAAGACTCTATATTGCAACACCACAGTGGTAGGAAACCAAACAGTACCAATGAAATAAAAATTAACATGCAAGATGCTTTTCCTAATGAATATTTCACACAATATTTTTTTTTCAGATTCAGAGCTTCAGTATTCTTTTTGCTAATGGCAATTTAAACACTATAAAACTACCAGTATTCTCAAATAGAAGTTTTTCCTCATTTCTGGACTTTTTCTCAAAAAAAAAAAAAAAAAAAGAAAAAAGTGTGCTTCACAAAAACACACGTTTTCCCACACTGGAAAATAACCAATAAGCCAGATGCAACTGATATTGCAATACTGCAGGATATAGAACTGAAGAATACAATCTGATCTTTAATTCCCTTGCCTCAGCCAACATGCAGAACCTTAGTGATGCAAACATAAATCAAACATCATCTGCCAAAGCAAGTGGATGTGTGAAAATGTATCTGCTGTTAATAGCATTAGATTAGGTATAACAGCACAGGAGTCTTAAAGGGCAGCTTAAATTTATATGTTCCATAATAACTAAGATAAAGCACTGTTAACATTCAAAACACTTTCTAAGTGAAAAAAGTGAAAAAAGAGTAAAACTCACATCAACATATCATGGGCAATAACCCAAAACAAGTCTCCTTTTTGTCTTACCATAGTTTCATTGTATAGATATTATGGTCTATAATTAATGCCACAGGAGTGAAAATAAGCAATGAAATGGAGATGACTGACAGAACCTACAATTTGCAGATAGTGTAAATGCTTAATGAAAAGCACAAAACTTAAAATGGCTCCACTATAGACAGTGGAAATGGTATATCTCTCAGAATTTGTGTAAAAAGTGTTTTGTTTTTTCTTTAAAACTCTTAAACATTCCTAAGACAGTAATAGCCCTCTAAAAATGTTAATTGAAAGTGTAGTATGGCTCATTCCCCACGTCATAATATTCACTAAGATGGGTGAAAAACTGGAAAGCAATCAAATTATTTTCTTCTTTAGTAGAAGATAATATGCTAAGGAGTCTTATTTCTTCCAAAGTGAAAGCTAATTTCTTCCCTTTCTAGGGAGGTAAGCAGGGATATTCAATGTTGCTTAAGAAAATACCAAACTTCTAGGATATGGATTGTCTTAAGTTCATGTTATATCATCAACATATTAGACATGATAAAATTAATCCTATCATTGCTATATAATTCTATTTTGCAAGGTAAGTCACGCTTCAGCGTTGAACATATTGTACTGCTCTAAAGTATTCAGAGAAATCTTGTAGGCCAAGTGTTGTCTGAGGATAGCAGCCTATCAAGTTCCCATGGATACTTATAACGCATGAAGACCCAAAGGTCGATGGGTCATGAGAAAAAAGAGTTACCAACCTGAAGAGTACGGCCGCTAAATCTGTGAACAAGTTCCCAAGAAGAGCAGCGGTGGATGAGTGGCTGGAGGTCATGAGGCCATGAGAATTTGGGGGGTTCTTGCCCAGTGAAGTCCACCCCTAGACCTCACCAAATTTACTCTAACTAAGGTTCACGTAACCACGTGTTACAACTACAGCAGCTCTTCAGCAACATCAGGATGTCAACAAAGTCTCAACATACCACTGTTGCCTAGAAATGCCACCTCTTGAAAATATGATATCTAATATGTGGTTATCATGGAAGCACGCTTCTCTTAAACAGACCACAGAATTTCCACAATGTATATAAAACATTTTTCAGAGTAAATGCATGTAATATAAGTTTCAGGATACATAAGCTCTTAACACATCATAAAATAACCCAAGGGTTTCTTATCTTTTCAAGAAAAGATAAACGTCCAAAACCAAAGCTCTCTCATAAAGAAGATGCCTTTTATTCTCCCCATAGTAATTTGCTTCATCATTTGCTCAAGAAAAGAACTCGAGTTAGAGAGATGAAGTTGCCATGAGATAGATAGGTAGATAGATGGATAGATAGACAGACAGACAAACAGATAGAGTACATGCACATATATATACATTCATATATTTATTCTTAGCTCAGGACAAAAAGACACCACATAGTATGCCACAGGAATATCTAAGATATATACAATATAGACGTATGAGTAAATAAGCAAACAAAAAATTATTTCTGAGAATATGTCAGAGTGTGAAATGTACAGGAATATATCTAACTTGGATGTCACGTAAAATGGAAGGATTCAAAATATAAGAACTTAATTTGAAGGCAAGAGCTTTTGGGGGTTATTATGAAAATGATGTCAAGGAAGAAAGTGTTCCTTTCAGTAAGGAGAATGTAACAGAGGGCATTTGTATATTAAATAGAGGTTATACGGATAAGGTCTGTTTACCTATTAGAAAAACCCAACACTGCAGCATTACTTAAATTTTGTAATTGTCTCTGGTTTGGTGGTGGTGAGAAAAAACCCTCATATTAAATCACAGCTGCCAGATGCAGCTTTTATTTATCAACATTGTTTACGTTGAGCCGAAATAGTGATAAGGATATGTCCATGAGTTTAAAATGACAAAAAATCTTAATGTGACAACCAATTAAAGAGTCAGTGCCACTTGAATACAGAAGTTTTAAGTCCTTAAAATATTTCAGATCCTTTACAGTTTCACTTGGTTCAATAGCAGAGCCTTTAAAGGCCTAAGTGTCCATAAGAACCCAGGATCTCTGGAATGCCATGGTATATTTCATTTTGTAAATATAATCTCAGAAAATAAATACCCTTACAGTTTATACACCTTTCAAATTTAATCAGCCATATCCTAACTAGAAATTTCTTTCTCTGCTGTCATAAGTATTGCATTCAACATTAAAGAAGAATATTAAATAAGTTGTTAGCCTGAGAAGTCTCTCTTTAGAAAGTTGGACAAAGCAATGAAACTAACACTTCTATAAATTAATTGTGGTAAAATATTTCTAAAACATGAATTATAAGATTCAAAAAAAGGGATTTTTTTTCTCTTCATTCCAACTTCAAGTAATGCAACTAATTTTGTTATTTTCATAACTTTATGCTCAACAAATATTTATGAGTTTGGATTACCAAAAAGTCTGTCTCTAGTAATCAGTAAGGTTTACCTCCTTTCTGAAGAGAAAGTCTTCCTGAAAATTAGAATTGAAAGGTGACACCGTTCATGCAAATGGGTGACTGTTGATCATCCTGTTCTTCTGAATACTCTATTCCTAATCCATAACCACAAACTGACTGCATTCTTCTGTGTCTGTCCCTCACCATCTGAGGATGCAGTTTCAGTTTTAATATATAAGATCAAATAATAGACAGACAAACTTATTCATCTCTTTACTTATGAAAATTTTCACCAGTTGATAGTACATAAATTCTTAGCATACAAGACAAACACTACATAGTTGTTACAGTTTTGTAAGTTTTAAGAATGTGTTTTGGAAATGTGATCACAATTTAGTTCTCCATGTGGAAAAGGCTCTTAAAGCCAATAAAGGACTACATATTCCAGGAACAAGAGAAATCTCATTTTTCTCCTATGAGGTATCTAGTAATAATTTCAAGAAGAAGGACTATATGTCTCATGTTAAAATATGAAATCTCCATTCAATATACACTTTAACTTTCTGGTCACAAGTTACTTTTTCTTCTGCTGATGGAATGGAGGAATCACTACTACCTTGAAAAGTGATTCACCAAACACAACCTGTCAGATTTCCTGGTGCTTGTACCTCTACTTGGCCCTTTTGAAGTATTTCTACAACTCTGTACCATGGTAGTGACTCTTTCTGCAGGGAATAAGGATCCTGCTTTATGTACGCTAAGGAATGGGTTAAATGAAAACTGAAAAGAAGATAAGAGAAATTAATGAAGACGCTTTTTTTTTTTAAATAAATATATAATAAAAAAGGGATACTCTATTTATTCTCCCCTGAATGAGACAGAATTTGATGGACTGAAGGGCTTAGCTGCCTAGAGATGAATAGTCAGAGCTAAGCAGTCTGGGGTTGTCTTCTGTTTTGGTCTAAGATACCAGTGGCTGGCTTGCCAGGAATGTCTATACTTGCCTCTCTCATCAACACTAAACTACAAAATAATGGCTTTCACCAAGAAAGTTGTAACAGCTATGCACCTGAGAGTCTCTTGAATGATTCACTTCCTTGATTCCACCCTGGCTTAGAGACTAGGATGAAGAAAGAATTTCTTTATTTCTCATGATCTGACATATCCTAGCTCTGTCAAGCCCTTGGTAGTTCCCATTTTTCCTCATGCCAGGTCATAGAATCACAGAATGACAGAATCACAGAATTGGTAAGGTTGGAATGGAATACAGTGGATCAGCTGGTCCAACATCCCGCACAAGCAGGGTCAACTTAGAGCACATTGCACAGAATTGCATCCAGACAGTTCTTCAAGAGACTTCACAACCTCTCTGAGCAACCTGTTGCAGTGTTTGGTCATCTGCACAATCCTCGAACTTCATCACATCCTGAAGACCTGTTCTATTGAGGGCTTACAAAAAGAACATGAAAATTTCAGCAGAAAGTTTGTGGGTGTCTTGGATGTTCTTTTCATTTATGTTCTTTCTCTTTAGCCAAGTTACTAGGCTCTTTTACTACAGCCAATGAAGATAGAGATATTCTTTTTGCTTCCACCACCACCTAGTGCAATGCAGTATATCAAGGAAGTAATAAACTCAGTGTGCTGAGTTGGGCTAAAGGCACACAGGGTACCTTTTCCAGCTCCAGGTCTGTCCTGAATTGTCAGAAAAAACGAGGAAAAGAAACTGGAGTTGCTAAGTACCTACCTAGGGAATGAAAGCTACCTTCTATAGCATGTGGAAAACTGGCAGAACTAAGGACCTGACCAGACTGTGCAATTACCACCAAGGCAGAATAGTTATTTCAAAATGCTGTGTAGTTGTTTTGATTTTAGACCCTCCTT
>VZRE01007559.1:0-72698 GCA_013396775.1 Cephalopterus ornatus | reverse complement strand
CACTACAGTTCCTGATGGAGAGTCCCTCTCCAGCATCCCTGCAGGTCCCATTCAGATACTGGAAGGTGCTATAAGGTCTCCACACAACCTTCTCTTCTCCAGGCTGAACAGCCCCAACTTTCCCAGCCTGTCTTTGTAGGGGAGGTGCTCCAGTCTCCTGATCAAGTTTCCAGATATCTCTGGATTTGCTACAACAGGTCTGTGTCCTTCCTATGTTGGGGGCATCAGAGCTGGACACAGTATTCCAGGCAGGGTCTTACAGAGAGAGGGAGAATCACCTCCCTCAGCTTGCTGGCCATGATCCTTTGATGCAGCCCAGGCTGTTTTAATGTCTGGGCTGTGAGCAAACACTGCCTGCTCATGTTGAGATTTTCATCAACCATCACCCCCAGGTCCTTACAGTCTGGGCTGCTCCCAATCCCTTCTCCACCCAACCTTTAGGTGTGCCTCAGATTGCCCCAACCCAGGTGTAGGACATTGCTTTGTTGAACTTCATGAGGTCCCACCTCTCAGGCCTGCCGAGGTCCCTCTGGATAGCATCCCTTCCTTCCAGCATGTTGACTGCACCACACAGCCTGGTGTCGGCAGTGAACTTGCTGAGGGTACACTTAAGTCCATGTCACCATCAAAGATGCTGAACATACTCTGTGCTACCTTAAAGCCCAGTTCTACAATTTCTGATCATTCATTCTCATTCATGGAGAATGATTATTTTTTTAATTATTTTTTTTTTACAGCTGGGTGTCTAAGCCTAAATGTGAATGTAATATAAGACCCATTTGTGAAAAACAAATTCTTGCCTATAATTTTACTTTCTATGTTATTGCAACTTTTTCTGCCTGACAAAGCTAGTCTGCAATCTTTGTAGTTCTGCTTATATAGATAAATGTTCTTACCTATCAGCAACAACTATGACTTTGAAATTATCTGAACTAATTTTATTTGAAAGGAGTGGGAAGTTAGTAGTTTTCCACCAAGATGTGACAATATGTACTTAATCCAGCCAAGTTAAGAATCCTCTCCATTCTCAACCTGTACCAGTTTAGGCTTGGAAAATTAATCTACCATAAAAATAAAAGGATGTGTTCAAGTCAGTAAAAGTAACACAACCTGGATTTAATTTTTACTGCAGGCCAGGTATGGTAGAACCATGGATAGCTGTAGGCTAAGGTGGTGTAAGAATTACAGTTTCTCTGCAGTGGGTTATTTTTTAAGCAACCTTAATTTAGCTTCATTATCTGAGCAGTGGGTTATTTTTTAAGCAACCATAATGCACCTTCATTATCTGAGCAGCATTAGCTGTTACAGGAATGGGTGTTTTTAAGAGTTTAAGCCCCTTTCCTGAAAGAATTTGGTCCCAAGCTTTGCTCCCTGCTTCAGACTTCAAACATGTTACCTGCTAGGTAGGGCTAAAAAGGTAAGTTTGAATATGTAAACAGTTGGGTTTAAAATGTATGCTACAAAGTGTAAAACATTAATTTCCAAATGTAAGTTGCATGGCACTCTTAAGACTAAAAATCACCTGTGTACAATAAAGCAAAGGTACATTTCATGGGTCTCTCCTACATGTGAAGACGTATGGATATAAAATGTATTTCAGCCTTGTTTGGTTTGAGTATTCTCCCAGAATGTATGTTCTTACCTCAGCATGTATTGTAGTTGCTCAGTATTTGTATATGTTGCTAGAACTTAGACTGTATAAATAGTGAGGGGGTTTTTATATGTATGTTAAAAAGTATTTTAAATAAATTGTACATAAGTATTACTCAGTATGTTTGCAATTAACACGTACCTTATATCTAATTCATTTCTAGTTTGGAAATGCCTGGGTTTTTTTAATTATGAGTTACCACACTGCAACGGGGGTCGTTCCCTGCCTCCAAGAGTTTCCTGGCAGCAGGGATATGCAGCAACCACCCACAGCAGGTCCTGGTCCCTGCTCGCAGTGAGCACACCACCTCTGCGCTGCTAGAGGAGTTGCTAGTTTAGTCTTCAACTAGACCATGGATATTTTCCAATTCCTGAAAAAAGCTGATGCTGCTTTTGCTTTTTCCCCTTTTTCATATTAATTCTACTAGCACCGGCGTGCCTAATAAAAGAAGTCTGTCATAATTGCTCTTCTTTTGCAAGTACAAGATCAAAATTGGATCCTAAATGGCTTAGTCCTGTGCTTGTCAAACTGAAACATCCTTGTAACATTACAAGCAGACTTGTCTCCAGAAAATAAATGCCAGCCCACCTGCAAGCATCCCTGCTTTGTCTGACCAGTGTTCTAGAGGGGCTGTTCTGATGTGGGACAGCTGTCAGGATACGGCAGAACATTTGCTGCTCCCTCATCTGTCTCTGCATCTTGCTAAATGTACATTCTGTGTGAAACACAACTTACCTGAAATGCTGCTACTTCAGCTTCAGGTGACCTGTGAGGAGATTAACGCTAAGGAATCTTACTGCACGTGACAGTCCAGAGCCATTAAATTTTAGAAGTTGTCTGTTCCTTAGGTAAGTCTTAAAACAATTGTTGATAATGTAATCAAATATGCTGTAGTTCAACTTTGAGAGATGCACAACTATCACTGTTATGAAACCACAAGATCAGTAACCAAATTCTGATCTGAAAAAAGAATCTAAAACTTGAAATGGGTGTCAGTTTTCAGCATAGCCAGAAGGATGTCTCTGCTGCCTTGCAAAACAAAAAACACTTGGGTTTTTTTGCACATGTGATGACAGTACAGCACATGAAATTGGAAGAAAGTCTCCTACCTACATTCATGTTTAAAGAGCAGAAGACCAGAACAGCTTCTAAAGGTACTTTCTGCTGGCCTTAACTAGAGTGGGCACACGGACAGCTACACTGTCACATTACAGTAGAATCACAGTCTACCTAAAACCAAACTGCTCAGTCAAAAACCCCAAAGGCAGCCTTGTTACTGACAACAACACTTTGTCACTGCCCACCCCTGGAGTAGACCTCACCATGGCATGTTTACGTACTGTGATGATTCTTAGGAGAGGTTCCCAATAAGCAGGATTTAGTAATGAAGTTAAACTCTTGTAAGGAAGAATGGTCAGATTTTCAGTGTCTCACCTGGAAAACAGGCTGTCCAGCGGCACGACTGCCTGAGGCTTGTTGGTGCTTTCACAGGCTGCAGTGACCCATTGTCCGCACCTGCTTTTTCAACCTTGGCCAACAGACAACATAGAAAGCCTCAATTCCTTAAACAAGATTTGTAAAAACTTAATCATCAAGAATGACCATCACTGCCAGCAAAGCATAAAAGTGCAGCCTCTCATGAATCTGCTCAGGAAAGGAAAGCAGGCGGAGGCAGGCAGGGAAAAAAAGCACAGTGGAACAATGGTCACAACACATAGATCTGTAATAACAGTTTTGGAAAGCTGGTTCCACTCCCTGACCTGTCAATGACTGCAAAATTTTGCAATCCTATTTTCAGTGGAGGTTTGTAGTATCAAATTAGATGGAATAGTTTAAAAGGTCAACCTTGTTTCAACAGTTAAGTAACATTCCCTTAGCTGCCACGATCATGGAAAACTACCAGTTTTGCATTGCGTGAACTAGACGAGAAAGAAATTTTCACAGCAATTACTAGGAGCAAGTGAAGAGTGGCTACAAGGAGAACAGAGCAGAGGAAATTTTAATTGGTGACCTTGCAGAGAGTGTTTTTGCAGTTTAAGGCGCAAGTTTCACACATACCTCTAAGAGGCAATAAAGAAAGTAATAAAGTCTGATGCAAATAAACCAAAAAGGCCAGTGTACTCCTTCACACTTCAAAGACAGAAAACAGAACGTTACTTTTAACAGTCATCTCTGCTCTACCACAGTAAACTCAGTTTAAGGGAAAGATGGAAACTGGACAAGCACCACTGGAAAACTCAATACAAGTAAAAGATTTTAAACTCAGGGATATGTCATACAAAATACACTAAAAACAAACCGGAACAGAAAAACTAAGAACAAAGGTTTTTTACAGTTATCTACGATTATCTAGATTTCAAGTTCCACCCTTGAGACTAACACAGGGTGTTGTACAGATGACAGATGGGGAGACGAGCAGGGAGACACCACCACAGCACAAGTGGCAGAGTTGAATCCTGAAGGATAGAGGGTGCACTGAATCCAAGCCTAAAAAACAAACTGAAGCCTGACCCTGACCCATGCTGACACAAAGCTGAAACCCACACCAGAGGAACATGTGGGATTTATGGCTTTAGCTGTTTCATCTTAACTTCAGTTCTCTCTTTTTTGCATTGCTCCATTTGTTTGGTTTTGGTTTGGTGGTGTTTTTGGTTTTGTTGTTTTTTTTATAACTGAGAAATCTTTCTGTTCTTTAGGGGGCTCACTGTAAGTTGAGGTCCAGGGAAATCTATCTCAAAGCTCCACCCCACAGAGGACCCTACCACAAAGGTGCAGAATTTGCACGGGAACTGAAACAGGAATGTGTAATTTATGTTCTCTGCAATCTAGTAGGTAACAGTATCTTAAACAGGAGCACATTCAGACATGGAAACAGCACCTGTCTTGAACTGGTATGTGATGTATTGTCCAATCTCCTGACACAGCAGTGAAAATTCCTGATTCACAGGAATCTTGCTGAGATTCACCATTTGTTTTTAGCTCCTTCTGTGAACACAAAATTATATACCAGAAAAAGCAGCACTGTAAAACACACACAAAAATGTTTGTAAAACAGCTATGATAGAATATACTCGGAATTAATTCAGGATGGCATTAGCAGAACAAAAATTAGAACATTCCCCACAGACACTGAGACAAAATACTCCAGACAAGCCTCTGCTTTTTTTCTTCAGGTTTTATAATGATGATTTTGGAACAAAAGAGAAAAAATTAAATCCTAAAAGAAGTTGCTAAGCCATCTATATTAAAAGGTAACTTCGTCCAACATCTCCTTCTGCCCCAAAAGTCTGATTCACTGGGAGCAAAAGCTTGCATTTTTCAGTAAAACTCACATGTTTTGAAACTATTTCCCAGCTGCAGCTTCATGCAACAACAAAACCCAAAAACTTAGTGTAAAAAAGTGACAGAACAGGGTTTCTAGTTCTCAGCCCACAAAAGACCATTCCAGCTGTAATCCTGAGAAGTCATTTTCCTTCAGACAAGTGGGTAAAAAGACCTCATGATACATCCTCAAAGAATTACTCAGCATCCTGTCTTATATCTTATCTGGCACAATATGCACCATATAAATGAACACACACCACATAAAATGTAGAGTGTCTGATCCTACTGGATAAATCTCACTATCCTAAATTATCCAAGACACAAAATTGTTTTCGAGATTCAAACACTAACAATAGTTTCATTAATCACTCCAAAACTGACAAACTTCGGGCATAAAACACTCAAAAAACAAGTTCCACTCCCCTGCTCTCATTCACAGTTTCTAAGGCTTTGAATAAGTAACACTTCTGATGGGGACATTCTCTCCCCCAGCAGCAGCCAGATCCCCAACGTAATGTTAGGTCCCAATTTTGCAACTAGGACAGCTTCCATATAGCCTTGGATGGGGTCATGACACCAAACCACAATACAGTGCTACTTTGACACTTTCCTTTGTTTCCCGAAATTAAATGGGATCTAAATCCAGTACTTTGATGTAAAGGAAAAAACTTCCAACACAATTCCAGTTCCTAACAGCAGTTACAGCCAATGATATTCCAATTATGTTCGCACAGCAAAATAAAAATAATTTATGCTTCTCTGCATATTTTATAGTGTTTTTTCCAACACAGTAGAGGAAGATGAAACCACACAGAGAAGAACTGTCTCCTGCATAAAGCAAACAAACAAAAATGAATGCTGATTATTAAACAAACTTCTCTCATGAAACTAAACCCCCACTGGCAGCATTCCCAGTCCAAACAGTGGCAGATACTAAATTTATCAGTATCAAGAGACTGAAACCATTATTCACTATTTCAAAAATTTTAATTTCTTTGCATCTGTATTATATTTCAAACTCACACAGTAGAGACAGCCACATGACATCCAGTGCTAATAAAGCTGCCTGCAAGAATGAGTTCTGAGTGGACCTCAAAGAGAACTAGAGATGGAACTACACCACCATTTTAAAAACTTGTGCATATTTCCAAATCTGACTTGCTATGAGGCATGTGTATGACTAAGTTTGATTTAAATAATGCCATGAATATTTTTTCCATAAGTCATGATGCCAGCCCTCTAATAAGTTTATTAAAGATATCCTCCCACATTCTCACTCCTGGATGCTGCTATTTTGCTGTCATTCCACCAGAGACTCCAAAATATATTGGTATAGAAAATCTCCTGGTGGTACAGCTGATCTTTTCCCTTAACACGTATCTGTGCACTTGAGATGCTTATTTTTCTGTCAGTCCCCACCCCCAGTGACTTCTCTGATTTATCAGTCTGCCAGAGGTGCCCAACAGTTCAAACGACTGGGTCCCACTACATACCAATTGAATCCTCTTTCATAAAGGACAGTTTAAAAACCCTCTCTAGTGATGAATTCATTTGCTGGTAGAAACACAGAGGGAAGGGTACAAGGAAGCTGTTTCCCAAGGAAATGCTATTATTAGACTTGCCTTTTCCGTAAGTTTCTAAGGAAATCGTGCTCTGCCTGCCTGTTTCTCCCTCCAAACAACTTCTGAGTAACACTTGGCTGAGGAAAACCTGCCATCATGTTGATGATGTTACAGGTTGTTAGGAATTTTATGAAATCATTACTGACCAGGAGAGTGCAGAACAAATCCACAGCTCTGTGACCTCTCTAGAAGCCTCCTTGTTTAAGAGCTATTGCCCCACCTCTTGCACCCAGGATCCAAAATAGGGACAACTCAATTAATTCTAGTATGCTCTTGAAACTCTAAAATTATATCCCCACTGTAGGAAAAGAACACATTTTGCCCAGAACTCAACATTATCAAATTGAAGTAATTATGGAAAATAATCTCTCAACAGCTGAGAACACTTAAAATAACACTTCACACATTCATGCTTCATTTATTTCTATGACACGATCACTATCACCTGTTACGTAGATATGAGAATTGCTGACAAAACAAGTATGTTTCAAGGCAAATCCCACATTAAAAAACCTAACCTATTTACACTGTGTGAGACATTCCATTTCAATCAAAACCCCCAAAAAGCAAAAAAATATGAAAATGCCCAGCAGGCTGGTGCCTTGTCTTCTCATTTTCTTACCTCCATTTGAAAAGCAACTCTGGACCTTTTTAATTCAGACTTGGCTTTCCACTGATTGTCTCAGGTGAAGTTATGAACTTAGAAATCTGAATGATAAATTCCTCAAGCTACAGCCTGAAAACCATTGGCACGATTACAGTTTATAAATCTGTTAAGCAGTTCCTGTAATTAATTCATTTTATCAGTAACAAAAACACGCAGACATAAAATCTTATCCACAGTTTTACTTCTTAACTCATCAACTTCATTCAGGATCAATGCCTTTTTTTTACTACTAACTGCAAAGCCAGAAATGACAGTGCAAGAAGAAAGCCTGCTCAAAGGCTTTCTAGAATCGTTGCTGGGTCTCATGTCAACCACCTTAAAACAGGGAAATTGGACTACAAGCACAGGTGTAAGGTGTAGGTGATGACTCATTGGTTATTGTTTTATCAGTTCGAGTAATTTTAATTTCAATTTCTGGCTGCCTCACATTTGGATGGCACCACGCAGGCCAGCGAAAGGCACCCCACGCTGCGGCCGCCATGGAATGACACAGCTTGGGAGCACACCCTGCCACCCACCAGGATGAAGCAGCACCAGTGCCTGTCCCTGCTCCAGCGTTAAGTGGCTCCTTCCGCCCAGCACTGGGGACACGGTCCCATTGTCCTCTGCCAGATTCCTCGGCACACCCACTGCAGGGAGGAGTGTTATTAACTGCAGATGTCATTTCTGTCCTGAGCTGTTGTGAAGCCTCTCTCTGCACTGCCAAATGAGTGCCACGTTTTACCTCAGAGGCAGGACGGGTTCTGCACACTCTCCCCACACATTAACTCCTTATGACCACCAGGGCTATGGGCAGATACTATTTTCTTCCTTTTTTCTTTTAACCATTATAGTTTTCTGGACACATTTCTTTATCCAGTGTTTCCAGGTTCACTATCACTAATAATACAGTCCTGAGAAAGCCGAGGAATTCATATAAGTTATATGAGAAATCTCAAGAACTTTCAAGCTAATCTTAAAGCCTAAATCCTCCACTATTATAACTGGGTTAACAGAGCTGTAAATGGAACAGTTTCCCTTCACAGACAGGAACTGTCATGAGGAAAAAGGCAAATAACTTCGGGTAGCTGGGTTTGACACAGCAGAAAACTTCATTTTTTCACAAGCTTTTTTAATTGTTTCGGTTTGAAAGGGATCATTTTAAGCACTTCAATGCAAAGTGACAATGGCTGCAATTGAGCAGGAGTGCAACCAAATGGCCTTTTTTCATCTTGTTTCCTGCTGTACGTTTGTCCACAGAGTACACCGTACATACTCAGTAGATGCACAGATCTTTTGGTTAGCGCTCTCTGAAATACAAGCTTTCTGGGGTATGATCTATTTTGATATCTTTACCTATGGCAATTACCATTTGATGTCATCTAAATATTGCCTACGCTTGCACTGGGCCAGACTCAGCCCTACTGTCCTCTCCCTCTCCTAGGCAGCTACATGGTGGAAGGGAGAAAACATTTTTCATGCACTCATGGATGTGAGCAAAGGCAAAACAAGCTCCACTCTTCCTCTGCCTGGCTTCCCATAACCTGAGGAAAAAGCAGAGCAAACAAAAACTGCTACATAATCCCTCTTTTGGAAACAAGAGACCACCAAAGGAAAGGCAGCTGCCCAAGGCACTCCCAGCTCATAACAAAATTGTTCTTGGAATTGTAGGGAATAATGCAATTACAGAGAACCCAGTCAAAACACTTAGCTAAAAAACTGTGCACTGTAGTTCAGAGTGCACTGAAAGCATAGAAACCTTCTTACTTAACTTGGATGCTCCCCAAAATCCTATGAGTTTTCTAGATCACATGTCAGGATACACCATCATCTTAAGCATCTCAGCCAAATTTCTTTGCCTCCATACCCAAGCGCAGATAAAGTACTTTTTCATGCTTCCGCAAATCCCCTCCTTGTGTGGTTACAGTTTTTTCTCAAACCAGCTCTGTCTCATGCCCTCCTGCTCCTAACCAAGGAGGACAGCACCTTTCTATCATGTGACAAGCAAATGCTCTCTCCTATTTCAGATCTAAACTCAACCCCAAATTTGTATGCAACCTCTGTATTATCAAAACTTACAAAGCCCTCTCCCCTTCCCTGAACTTTGACTTTACTCCTGTATTAGTTACATTTCTCAGAGGAAGGAGAGAACACTTTTACATGGTGATGCATCACTAAAATACACCGGCTCAGACACTAATACTAAAAATCTTCATGCAACACAGCTGTTAATATAACATAGATGCAGCATGTAACTAACATTTCCAGATTCTATAGGCCTGTGATCATGCCAATCTATTTCACATGAAAGACTCATCCCTTTATTTTTAGACGAGATGAGTTAAGCAAATGTCTATGATTAGAAACTGAAAAACCAACCACAGCAGACAAATACAGGATGTATATGCATGAGACTGTAAAGCCTGAAAAAGACTTGGAAAAATTCTCTAACTGAAGTGCTACTGAAAAATCCTGTACCACCTGATTCACTTTTATCTCTCTCTCTCTGGATATAGAGTTATATCCATCAGCGAAATTTAATCCTAAAAGGAGCTGGCAACCAAAACTACTAAAACAGTTTTTTACATTAAAATGCAACTCCCTCCTATACCTGACTGTAATTTAGAAATGAGATTTAAATTGCATGTAAATTTTTCATAATAATGGGATCTTGTGACCTCCCAATATTTTTGCCACTTTTAAAAACTGAATTCCAGAAGATGAGATGCTCCCATGTGTAACTGTCATCTTCAAAATCACAAACACCAGGAACTTACATCCCATTTAGCTCACCTATTTTAGATCATATAAATTTAGATTACATCTGCTAACAGGAATCCTTTGTCCAGTTTTCCATTTACTAAATACCCATTTCCCAAAAGAAAAAAAAATTGTCCTCCTTCTTCTATCTGTTCTATAAAAAAAGATGGGGAAAAGAAAAAAAATGCATTATTACTTTAAACTTCTATGATATTAATAATTTCAGTCCACCAAACTTAAACCCTGTTTCTGACATGCATCTTTTGTTAAGAGTGAAGTAAACAGCAAAGTTTCATTAGCTCAAAGGGACTGAATATACAGCTATGATAGAAGATAAGGCTTTAACTAGCAGTAGCAAAGGAACCAAACAATTTAATAATATGCAAAGATATTACAAATAATGGCAAAAAGCCTTTTATGGCTTAGTGAGGTAGCACTCACAGTGGTGCTGTTGACTTACACTTTTCAGGTACAGCTCTTAATATCATTCAGCAATCCTAAACTTGGACATCTTTGCACGGAGCTGCCAAGTCTACACGCATTAATCTCTCAGAGAAAAGAGCCCACTTACCATTGGGAGAAGTATATTTGATAGATAAGCTAATTAAAATTCCACTTTCAAAAGTTGTACCAAGGCACTTTTTTATTTTTTTCCTCTTTACTCAAGACACATAATCTTAATTCACAAAATCAAATGTGCAAGGCAGAAGCAGCGCTGTGCCAAAGGCACAGTACCAGTCATGACACTCCAGGTATTTTGTAAGCAATTTGTACCTCAGCAGAAGTGCGACATCTCCGATTCCTTCATATCTCTGCTCTCCAAATATCACTGTTGCTTTCCCTGATCAATTATCTCCTAATAGCCACAAAAAATGAACTCAAAATCACACTGGATATTTGCCTGGAATCATGCCTCCTGCTGGTATCAGCAGCGTAACAAAGGGGACAATCCCCTGAGACATGCCACAGGGAGCAGTTAATGATGGCTTCTACCACCTTTCTGTTATGTTAGGTCAGTCCTCCAGCCAAGGCTCTCACTTCTGTTCCAGCCCCTGCACTAGAGGGAATAAGGCAACAGCAGCAAAAAAAAAATTAACACTTCATATAGGTAGAGGAGTATTCCCAGTGTGGGCACCAAGGAACACATCTACAAAACTTACTTGAAAAGGCACGTTTGTGCAAGTCCCAGCACAAGGGGCAGAGCAACAGTGTAGCTGCAGCACTGGCACAAAAGGCACTGTAAGGAGGTTGCTAAAACTTATTTTCCAGCCTTTTGAGCAAGGCAGATTTGGGGTAATTAATCAAAACTGCCATTCCCATTGCTCTGGTCTGGGCAGCATAATCCTGAACACTGTAGACCTTGTAAGTTAACAACAGAAATGGCTGAAGCTCAAGCAGCAGCTTCCAAGGACACTGTTCAGAGGGTACAAGAAAGATCTGAGGTGTGTTTAAAGCTGTGGTAAGATGAAAAATGAGATACTGGATTTATAAATGAAGACTTAAGACAACTTCTGGAAAAACAGAAAGACTTGTCTGAAGACAGGTTTTCCCTATAGAGCGGTTTGAAGGTAGTGTACATTTTGAGAGAAGAGGTTCTTGCACAAACCTCTGGGAGATAATGGGCAAACACTATGTGCTAGACTGCAGACTGCATTTTCTAGGTAACTGTTTTTTTGTTGGTAGACACTGACGCATTGAAATACACACCTCATAATTCAGTCTCCTTTTACTAACATTTTTACCAGATACTTCATGAAGAAATAAGATAAGTGACAACCACATGGTGACTTAACTACCCATATCATTTCCTGAAAGTCAGTTTCTCAGAGGATTTAAAAAAAATAAAAACGGAAAATAGAAAAACAAAGAAGCTCCAGTGGTCTTTTAGGAGCCAGAAAACCCAAGTTCAGCTTTGGCAGAAACTCCCATCAGGGCTTTCCAGAGAGCTGCATGAAATTACATTTTCAAAAGGACTTAAAAGGTTTATGAGCCTGTCTCATTGTTAAAAGTGATTTAGACTAATGAGCTTAAGCATTGCTGAATGTACTGCTTCATTCATACGTCTTGTCCAGCCCAGTGAGGGGTAGGGTTCTCCACAGCTACTGACAGATTCAGACACAAGGGTTGAAATACAGGAACCCTCTTTCTACAGTTTCTAGGAGGAGGTGACTGGCCCTGACCAGCAAAAGCAGACAGGAACACAGACTTTTGCCCAGGTCAGCATAAACCATCAATGGAGTGAGATTGTGCTCCCAGGCTGGGCTGTGACCTTGAGCAGTGCCCCATCTGCTGCTCCTGGCTCAATTACAAAGTAGAGATTCAAGGCAACAGTACCTTCTGTGGCTGCAAGCACCCTCACCAGAGGCCATCTGTCACAGCTCCTTAGCCTGAGACACTTTGAAAAGCAGACGTGGGTGCCCTGACAGTGGCACACACCCCCCGTGCCACATTCCCTTCTCTTGCTCTAGTCTGTGATTTCTTGCTTGTTCTAATGTGAAGTTTTCTTAGGAGAAAGGGAGGCAAGTCACAGATAATACTTATGAAAGTGTTTTATTCCATTTGCACTTTTGCAACAGAAAAATTGTTTTAAAAAATTTGGATGTACCATGGTATGCTTAGACCTAAATTCTTCAGTGCTGTTCCTTCATTTTGTGAGAGACTCGAAATAACTCCTAAATATGTAAAATTCTGAACATGAAACATGAAAAATGACAAGCCTATTCAAGAGCTGCAGTGTTTACTTTCTCAAAATTAAGTTGGCAGGTTTTCTGGTGCTTTCTATTGACAACAAGTCACCATTCTATGCCATGTAAGAATTTGTGAACTGTTGCGTGGAAGGGTGGGGCAGGTGGGAGTGTAATTGTGGCCCAGTAGTTATATCAGGTAGATGTTTCTGCTAAATTATTTAGAATTAAAGGAGTTTTTAATTTAAGCTATTACACTGTAATTAAAAAATTGTAAATCAGTGTTTTGATGCCCTCCAGCTCTCAGCACCTAGATAAAACCAATAAATTTGGTTTAAACAAACTCCAAACTCCTAATAAATAACCTGTATTCAGTCATAAATTGATTATCAATGAATATGCTAAATTGGTTGCTTTTTCAGGATAGCTGAAATAAGTATATAAACTCCAAGCCATTCAGCACATGTGTGGCTCACAAACAGATTTTAGCAGTAAGTTCTACCTGCTCAAGCTTTTTGTTGGATCAAGTCCTCACTTTTTACCCATCCAAAGCTCCGTTTAAGTCAAGGGAAATGTTGTTTGAATTATGGGCTGAGTAAGAAATCAATATGGACCCTTACTCCTGTCCCCACATTAGTAACATATTTCTTTGCCATTGCAATTCTAATCCACTATGCTATCTGTTTTTTGAAGCTCATCTCACTACCAGTTTCCTAGGAAACAAATTTAGGAGCACACATACACTAGTAAGAATCCTGACTCAGGTAAGTTTGGTTTGAGATGATGGAAGAAAACTGCTCCTCAGTTTGCTTACATTCACCAAACCTGATACCAAAACAGGTCCAGAGCTCAGGGGAAAGAAAGAAAGGTCTGTGCTGCACGTTCTTCATTCACAGCACACCTCTGCTTTTGTTCAGAAAGCCAGGGAACCTTATTGCCTCTGAAAGTATGTTTTCTTTTTTCTGAGCTTCAAGTGGATGGCAGTTATGACAAAACCTGCCAGGGTTGCTGCTGTGCCAGAAACCACGTAGGCAATTCCCAGGAACGGGTTACTTCCTCCACTCCACACCACGGTTGAGAGAATCACATGCTTCCTCCCCTTGAATTTGGAAACAGGGAAATCTGATAGAAGAATGTTAAGATTTCAGTAACAAAGTTTATATTATTTCCAGGAGAAGAGAACAGAATGGTTAAACGCTCAAAAACTTTTCCAAGGCATAAAGAATCTGGAGGTCTGCATTTGCTGCCAAAATGCCTTTAACTGATCTTTGATGTCTCTGCTATTCTGGATCCAAAAACCTGGTAGCAGCTGGTGGTAGGAAATCCAGTTATTTTAGTTACAGTCTTTGTATGCACCTCGAAATACTTTCTTTTTAAAAACATTGCAATTTTCAGATTCATAATTTATATAACTGCTACCGCATTACTTTGCTATGAAAACTTGAAAATGAGCCTTTGGGGCAGCTTATGATACTCCACACAGTCTCAGTGAGGATAAGTGCTCACCTCTACCTATGTTGTACCCAGAATGTTACATGATTTTACCTTTCATTTCTCTTCCGGAAGCTTTCAGAATAGAACTGTGCCATATTTAAAACCATAGCTCTATCAGCTGAGAGAGAAATTTACAGTCATCCTGACATTAACTCCTGCTGACAAAAGGAGTGCTTTAGTCAGCAGAGTTCCTGCTGTTGAGTGTGAGAGGGCATCTGCACCAGCACAAAAGCTCTTGTCAGTCAGCAAGTGGCCCAAATCCATCAGAAGGCTCTGGTGACCCAGGCATGCCATGCTGCTCTAAGCAGCAGGGACACCTCTGCACATCATGCACCCCAGTAAGGGACTCCACCCATCTGATTAGGCAATTATTATTTTCAGCTAAAACAGCATCTTCCACCATCCCTTTAGGTTCCCACTCTTCAGTTTTACCCTTTGTGTGATGCACCTGTGTACTGTTACCAGACAAAAGCAGCCCCCTCAGAAGTCAGAACCCAAGTCAGGTGCTGCTGTTTGAGTCACAACCCTTCACAGCCTCTGCACGGGCTAAAGAGAGTCCATTATCACTGACTGTCTCATTTTCCACGGTGAGTCAGTTTAGGGCATTCTGTGCACTTTCTTTCCCAGTTTACCACAAATATCCTACCCGCTTCCATCTCACTGTAACTACCTCATAGTCCTGGATAATCTGAAAGGATACTATAGGAAACACGGAATGTGTAATTCCCTGCTGGCAGGCCATCCGCAAAGTGCCTGACCCGTCTGACACGGCGGTAAAGATTTCTGAACGTGGCAAAGGCTGACACTCGCATCCAGATGATGAAGTCATCATTGATGTAACCGTTGTTCCTTTCATCTTCCTCATCTAACAAATACACCGGCTTCTGCCAGTAAGGAGGTCTTGCTGTCCCTGATGGAAGAAGAAACAAAGCAGGAAGGACACACTGTCAGTAAAAACAGTGGTTGCTGGCTAAATTCTGGGCCTACTCAAAACCAACATGGAATATGAGATATGGAAGAGACACGAGACACTGTCCAATATTCAGAAATTATATATGCTAGGTAACAGTTTTCACCCAAGCATCTCCACTCACCTCAAACGTGAATGAACACTTTAACAGTACCCAGAGGTTGCCACACATTAGAAACTTCAAGCTCGGGAAAAACAAAGTGACTTGCACAGATGAGAATACTATTTATTCTGGATTCTTCTTGCCTCTTCAACAAGAAACATGCTCTCTATGATGAGGAGCTTCCCTTCACTTTTATACACTAATTTATTCCTGTACAACCAGAGAGGTACCTTTTTGCAGCCTAATGGCACAGCCTATGATATTTAGAACCTGTGTCATGAAACTTAGCTAATTAACTCCTGCATTTTGCATCCAGCACAGCACTGCCCTGATGCAGAACTGGGAGCTTTTAGTCCCTTTCCAATACAGATCAACCATAACAAGGAAAGAGCCCTAGGGAGCAGGTCTGAAAGAACTCGTGATGAAGGCAGCCTCAGTTGTCTCACAACTGCCTAAGAATCTGCAAAGGGACAAAGGAAAGGTGTGACATGCAACTCTCCTTTATAGATGTTTCCAAAAGGAAAAAAACCCAAAGCAACTGCATCCTTGCTTTCTCTGGCCAGACTGAGCATTACAAGAAACTATACAGAAGGGTGTTGATGTGGGCTAACTTCAGTCTTCCAAACCCATTTTCTTCCAATTTCTGTGGTCACCGACTGAAGAAATAAAGAGGTGATATTTTGGCTAAATGTGTCTTCTGCTCTCAGTCACCCCCTAAAGCTACTTCTCCAACCTGCTTTGGAAGGTACTTCTCCCAAAAGGGACTTTTCTCATAATGGGAGACACATGGGCAGGGAGGTAGGGAAGCCATTGAAAAATAAGGAATACCAGCGGAAGGAACCATTCTTACCTGCAAATGCAGAAGAGAGATTGTATGACTCAGGATTGCGAAATTTCACGTTTTTATCTGTCCACCAACTGTTTCCAGTCTTCAGCAGTGGCACTTGAATCACAGATGAGTTACGATTGTAAAAAAGATCAATAGTATCTGCAGGGAATACAGTAAGCAATACCTTTGAGTAAAAGACAGTTATTCTAATTACCAGCATGACTAACAAAAAAATGTCACATTGAAGCACCTTTCAAGTGAATAGAAAATGAAAAAAGTCCTGGGAAAGGTTTCATCATGACTGTGTAAAGTTACTCTACTAGTACTCTGATACTTTCCCTAGTATTCCTTTGGTAGTTGCCCTCAACTGATTGTTTTGCTATATGTAACATGTGTTTTCAGGGAAGAGGGGAGAGGTGAAAGCACTACCAAGGGAATCCAATTGGAGCTTGTCTATCAACTTGGACACAAACACTTTCTTCAACCAAAAAACATTTAGTTAAAATTGTGCTTAACCATGCCATACTGTTTCAGTGGGTGAAGAGTAGTTTTTTTATCCATTATATTTTCCTACTTAGATTAGAATAATAAAAGGCAAAAATAATAGAGGTCTCATTAACACCTCTGTAAACACCTTGGCGCCAATGGGATGAAGCAGGGATACTTGGATGACAGAGATGGGGAGGGGCTGCTTTTTAGGAGACATGAAAAACACAACTCAGCTGCATGACATCAGTGAAAACATACCTTTTTTTTATCCTGCTACAAAACCTGTATTCACGCTCCTTAAAGCTCAGACACACTCTTCTGAGGAAACGATCATTCCGTGCCCCACCACCTCCCCATCTGTTTGTCACCAGTTCATTAACAGGAGTTGCAATTCTCTGAGCTCTGTCTGATTAAATGCTTGCCTTGACTGCTCCCTCGCATGATACCTTGGCAGGAACTTGGCCATCTTCCTCATTTTATAAAACAAGATCAGAGAGCAGTTTAAGACAACCAGCTAAACTGCCAAAAGTGAAAGGGAAGCACCTTCTCTCACAGGAGAGGGTCAGAAATGAGCTACCAGAGAGGGGATTCAGACATCAACTCCTTCCCCCACAGATGGAACTTTTCACCACACTGTGCACTAAGGACAGATACAAAGGCAGACACTGGGAGAGGTTCACCCTCAGCAGGGGCTCCAGAGCAGTGTGGGCTGCACGCAGGTAGCTCTGCTGGCCTAGGTCTGAGCCCAGTCCAGTAAATCAGACTTCCAGGGCAGCAGGTAGGGGCACAGGCAGATGAAAATCGAATGGATCTAAAGTTACTGAATGCAGCTGGCCTTCACAAGTCTTCTGGTGTGGGTGGCTCAGCTGCCTCAAAACAGCTGCTGCCTTGCAAAATTCTGCTGTGCGCAACAGGTTAAAACAAAAGGGGTTGGGGCAGAGATTGGCAAACAAAAAAGATGGAGTAGGGGAGAAAAGTCTGTAAAGGTTTTTTGTCTCCTTTCTTTCCAAATAAATACATTCTGAAATCTCCTAAACTCATAGGCAGATTATGCCCACTAGGTTACTGCAAAGATCACACCCAAGATCAAATTAAAACTGTGTATGCTTCCAGCACTCAAAGACCAAAAATGAAACCACACAGATCCAAAGGTCCAAACCAATGTGGAGAATGTGTCACCTCCTTCTAAGCACACCACTGTGGGAAGGCACAATCTGTGCTCTCCCATCACTGTACATGAATGTACTTTTTATAAAGGAAGTACACTAAATCTGTTATATCATTGTTCCTTATTTCAACAGGCACTCAATTCGTCAGTCCTGCTATATATTCACGTTGAAGAGGGCCTCAAAAAAACCCGAAAAATCTCCCTGAGTTTCAAAACAAGGGGAAAGTTACTAAACAGCAGGAAGCACAGCCCCATATTCCCCAGAACAGCACCACCAAACAACACCTTTTGTGGGAGAAAGACAGGGACCTTGCAACATCGGACTAGTAATGGAGTAGTTTCAAGTATGGGGTAATGGAATAGTCATGGGGTAATGGAATAGTTTCAAGTGGAAATTAGTAAGGTGCGTGTGGCAGGTCCATACATACCATTGAACATGCTGTTGGCAATAGCCCCGCACGGCGCCATGGGGGTCCCATTTCGGTAGGTGGTGAAGGGCGCACAGTAGCTCCTCTGAATCTGCATCCAAGGTCACAGAACAGTCAGGCACAGACCTGGGGTTTTGTTTTAATTTGCTGCTGTCCTCCCCCACTCCTTCTTCTGAAAAGCCACTGAACAATTAAGCCTCCAGTATCTTCTGGTCACATTAGAGAAACATCCAACTGAGTGAGTCTGTAGTTGAGGAACACCATCCATATCACGGCACGTAAACTTAAGGTCTTCACCATATTCTGCTGCAGACTTGCAAGCTGCAGACTACAAAAACAGGGTTGGGGATCTCCTATTGTAACACGGCTACAGCTGAAAACGTTCCGGAGAAGCCTTGGCTTCTTATTTTTCCTTTTTTTTTAATTCTGACCTGGACTGCTTTAGTGCTGGAGAACAGCAGATATAGTTAGCCACATTACTGCAGTTCAACATCGAGAAATCTTGATGTGTGAACTGAAAAACAAAAGCCCACCTCAAATTTATCACATCTATCCTAGGTTCACGGGAAACTATAAATCTTCAGGTTTAAACATGGAAACATTTTCAAGTAACTCCAATGAGCTGTGTAACTGATAGGCACAAAAGCTAAAAGCAGTTGCATCTGGATGCAAACAAACAAGCTGACAGGACACTTAGAGAAGCAGATGTATGAGGAACATGTCTTGAACATTACAAGAAGCATTTTATAAAAATAACAGATTATTATGGCACAACCATCATACATACTGACAGCATGTGGATTGTGTGTATATTAAGAAACGCTACTTTTAAGCCAAAGAAAATAGGTTTTAGATTTGTAAGCAAAAAAACCTGAATGCCATGATTGCGCTCTCCAATTTCCTTACGCGGGTCTGCTGCGGGTAATGCTGTCTAGCTCCCTCTTTAGAACTCTAAATTGCATACTTAGAATGCTACATGATCACTTATTTCACCATAAACCTTTCCCTCCTCCTTGTCCACTTCCAAAGCCAGATGGCAAAATTAAATACTTAGAATAACGTAATTCCCTAGCCCTATAATAAAAGCACAGCTTAAAACATTTCTGGCTAAGAAGATTGAAAACATGAGAAGGAAAAGCTTTCTGTAAATTTATTTGAAAAAGACAATGTATTTTTGAGCAGCACTCCTATAAGGTGTTGGTTTGAGAACTGCAACACTGGACTGACAGCTTTTATTTATCCCTTCAATCTTCCTCTCTTATTAACTTATTAGACCTAATGGCCATAGCAATCATAAAAGCAGAGACCAAACACCGAAAACCGGTACTTTACCATTCCCTGGAGCCATCTAAACACACTTAACCGTTATGCCTAGTTAGCTCTCCATATGGTAAAAGATGCACCTGCTGGTGATCTCATAACGTAATAAGAAAACTTACGTTTACATTTCGACCCAACAGTTGTGCGTCACTTCTGGAGATCACATATCGACGATGGTTTTGATAGAAGTTTTGCAGACCGTAGTACATAAAAACATCACCCTAGAATTCAAAGATAAGACCCTTCAATAAGGCGAGTTCATGAACACAATGAGAAATCCTATTACTTGCTAAAAAAGAGAGGGGAAGAGAGTACTCAGTTTGTATTCAAGTGTTGGTAACTACACTCTAAGCAATTCAGCAGACTCAGGCTAGAATCTAGTCTTTACCCTAACTGAAAGTTTTAGTATTTTGGCACAAAATGAAACATACTTTAAATTACCAAATGAAACCTAAAATAAAAATGCCTCATAATTATTTTACTCAAGATGGCATGGCTGACCATGAACTTGGCCAATGAACAATTTCACGCAGACAGACACTCATTCTCCACAAAAGAAGGTGCACAAAAACCTTCAAATTAAAAGGAGAATGCTAAGCAGGCAAATCATGCATGAAAGATAATTATTCAACTATAAAAAACCCCCCATTATCCAGTTAAATTAGCTTCTCATGTCAAACATCACTGTAATCTGAAGAATTACAAAGTATTTTAACAGCCTTTTCAATACAGAAGAATCCTAAAAGTGACTTTATAATTTAAATTACACTATAATTTTAAGGGAGTGTTTATGCAATACTAAGTATAACATCTCTTTGGTAGAGCATGAAGCATTTTAACAGTCTCAACAACATGACCTGGTAGTTCAGGACAGGAAATGAAGGATACTTTTTCCAAATGAAACTGCAGAATCACATTGCTAGACTTGAGTTATTTCAAGGACCTTGGGGATTAACAGCATAAGCCTTGTAAAAAAGACTACAGGGGTTTACTTATGTAAAGTGGACAGAGCTTCAGATTTCCTTCCCAAGAGCTTAGCAGAGCAGTAACAACTAACCCCAGGCCAAGGGCAAGGGTTTGCTACTGACTCGGAGATACAGAGAGACGTCACCTCCAAAATCAAATACCATTTCCTTCACCCCCATCTTCCCCTTGGACATCTCCCAAATAAGGACAGAGGTAGTCTGGTCTTGATTATTTTTAACAAATACCAAAATGATTAATGAAGGCAAAAGAGTAAAATTTTGCGTATTTCATGCTTTGAAAAAGTACAATGAAAATTTAGTCAGGAGCTTTACAGAACAGAATTAGTGTATTTTATCATACAGGGATATAAGCAACTTCAGTTGTTTCTTGCATCTACTTACCAATATATCTTCCTTTAGCGTGAAATTAGCAGAACAATGGCATTCCTTATTCCAGTTAGAGGAATTTTCACGGAATTTTGAACAATCTGAGCATTTATCTGAATAATCTATCTGTCAGAAATGAATAAGCAGAGATATTGTAATAAAGGATGTGCATAAGAAAAGGTTTCGGCTCCAAGACTTCTCAGAGCAGTTTTCTTCTAAGTGACTCTGCACTGCCAAAACATTGTTAAAAAAGAAGAGGCAGAGAATGAGGACTTGGCCTCAATGAATATTCACAAAATTTATCCCCAGTTTAAAGCTGTTTTAGAGCCTTCTGATGACTGTTGCAGAACCTTCGCATCTGCTCCTTGGCAAAGGAGTGCTGAGTGAAGAACACTTCTGCACCTTCTGCACTTCTGGCTGACCAAGTAATGCTTGACAAACCTCCACATGCATCATGGCCCACCCCTGCTGAACAGCCTGGATGTAGTGCTGAGTGTTGGCTCCAACCAGGAGTCTATTAACAACACCACAGGTCTAAACAACCTTGGCTCCAGGAGGGATTTAAGCATTAGGACTCCCTGTATTTTAAGATTTTGCCGTGGCAAACATATATTCTTCTAGTACCAAACACTATCAAGGGGATTTGTTTATTTCTCTTCAAAACCCCAGGAAACAATGGCAACATTTCAGGGATTACCAGCCAGTAGCAGTAATTATTACCCATATATCAGACATTACCACCCAGTTAACCACCCAGTGCTTGGATTTTATTGATGACCGACAATCTCTGAAGATTTTCACAGGAATACTAGCTGTTGGACATATGTCGAGGGCGTGAAGCCATTGCTACCATCTTTATTCAGAGTCAAAAATTCAAAGTCCTCTCCCTCCAAACCTAGCCCGGTTTCTACTTTACGGAGTATCTAAGAACACCACCCCCAAACAAACCTGGATTTCTCTGACGCTGTTTGCAGACAGTATAAGGCAGACTCCCACAGTAAGGCAGAATGCGCCCGTGAGGAAGAAGGTGGAGAGCACAGTCACAATATTAAGCTGGGGCTTCCAGGCTGGCAGCCTCTGCTGTTTGAATGCACTGTTATCTGGACATCTGGAAGGACGGGCTTCTCCTTCTTGTGAAGGAAAATTTGCCTTGTTCTTCATTTTCTTCTTGGTGAGAGGAAGGAATAATATACTTGTGCTGGAGAGTGTTTAAGCTGAGATACTGTCTTTATTGTTGGGAGACTGTGTTGTTTGTTCAAACCTGCATTATGGCCAGGAGTTACTTATTAACTACATCTCTCTCTTCCTTGTTTTCTGTATTTGTGCCTGGATCCCCATGATCAGCTTGTACCAATCATATGATTGTGTACTTTGATCAGGGTGTCCAGTTCATGCTTCCTGGAAAAGCTTAAATATATTTTTCCTGTCCCACAACCTAGTAGGATTTGTTATGTCTAACTCATTTGCAGGGATACTGTCAGCTATACTGGAATTCCTATGTAATTTCAGATGCATTATTTCTTCTCCCTTCACTTCCATAGCTGCCCAGATAACAAGCAAGGCATACAATGAAAGGAGTTCTACTCCAAATGCACTGGATTCTGCTGGAGAGGACTGCAGGTACTGAGACAGCACTGGACAGAAAACACTGCTTTGAAGACCAAACCAATTTTCTTAACCTATTACATTCATTGCTATTGGCTGATATGCAATTAAAGGTTGTAAAAAAGTTATGTCTCCTGTATTACAGAAGAACAACTAATTTTTAAAATATCTGATTTGGAGCAATGGCTTTCCAAGATATTGATGATTTGATCACCTCTATTCACCTTGTTCTCTGAAAAAGAATCCATCCATTCCCTACTATTCACAATGACAGAAGAAACACCCAGAGTTCATCTCCTTTTAATTTCAATGGACAAAGAGAAGAATATTTTTGGCACATCTGGATAGAATATACAGATAATTTATCATGTCAAAGCAAAAACCAGCATTTGGCCAGGTCTAGTATGGGTAGGTGAAAAATATCTTTTTGACCTATTACTGAAATTCGTACAACTTTTGCAAGGACCCTTGAGTGCAAGAACTAGATTACCACTCTCATGAGAGAAATACATGTCTCCTTTGGGACAGCAGAAGAGAACAGAAAATTGAGTTGTACAAAGACTTTCACACAGGTCTGCTCATCTTTGAAGTCTTAATAGTGACATATAGTACTAAATCTAGCAGGTGAAAGCAAGAATGTAATTTTAATTTCAGTATGACATTGTTCCTGCAACAAAAATCACACTAGAACTACAAAGAAAACTTCTCCTTTATTATTAAAAGGAAGCTCAGATAAAGTTGCAATGTGTATTCGTGCTGTCTTCGCAGACCTCCGAAAAGTCAAAATTCTTGATTTCATCGCCTGTTCATCACTTGCCAATTGCAGACAGGATAATAGTAAAATGCTGCTGCAAATTACTTCCTTGTTGGTAAACTCATTAAAAAAGTCCCAGCTTCACAGACCCCTCTCTGCACAGCCTTATAATACTCATCTCCAGTAGGTCAATTGTTTCTTTCTTTATCTGAAGAAAACAAAGTCAAAGAAAGCACAAAAAGTTACTGATTATTTATTTACTCAGATACCTTACTACAGTTCTAGAAATCAAAAAAATTCCCAAAAAAGGTCCTCTAGAATGCTCTCATTTTCTAAACCACCTAGCATTTGCTCTGCAACCCTGAAGTACAATTACAGCTCCTGAAGTCCCATGGCTACAGAAAAGCTTTCCATGCTAAGCATTTAAAGTGTGCCACAGCAAAATGTCCATCCTGGGCTGGAAAATCCCTACGGGGCTTTACAGAGTAACAACTGGGATCAAGTAGAAGAAGGGCAGTACCAGAGGCACAGCACTGTCTGTGTCTGAGACACCTGAATGAAAGTGAGCCTGAAGGTCAGGTCTGTATGTGCTGCATGCAAAGTACTTTGGCTTATAACACAGGTACGGCCGTAGCTTATTGCTTATCTAAAGATAAAAGACAAAGGTATTACAGAGTAAATACTGACTACATATTTCAAAGGGAACACAAGATTCTTTATCATCATGGTTAGTCCAGAGTTTCCTTATAGCAAGCGCCCTCTTCCCACTTACAAAATAAACTTATTTGAAGTTTCCTCTCAGGATTATAAACTTTCCATATTTTCAAATTTACTGAAGGCTCAGCCTGTGTATTGCTTGCAGACAACACAATATTGTTTCTTGTTGAAAAAACCTCCGCTTGAATCTTATGAACAAGTAATTCGAGGAGTCGAGGCAGCTCGGTATTGCCATCAATCTCTGTACATAAAAGCTTTCAAAGCAGGAAGCCTGCCCTTTGGTCAGATCAAAAAAGATAAAATCAGTTTTTATGTAGACCTTTATGCTTTACTATAACTCCAGTGTGCCAAGACAAAGTCTGATAAACTCATTCACTCCTCCTGTGGTTTCTTTGAGAGTTTTCTTTTTATCTCCTTCTCTCCATTGTTTGGGTTGAATGAAGCAGGAGACACAAACAGAATAAAAAAAATCCAACAGCATTAACTAATGAGATGTTGAGGCAACTCACAGCGCTGCGGATCAGGACACTATCCATTATGTGGATGTGATGGGATATAGAACTGTCATGTGGAAAGATTCATGTGTTTTTAAAGTCATGTATTTATCAGAATATATCACTGTGTACATAATTCTCTAGGTGAGTACAAAACCAGCAAGTAGCTGTTCTTGCTTTCTGGTGTAATTACAGTGAAATTTAGCAACATGGCACCTTAAATATGCAAAGAAACTACTGACAATTGAGGTATGCACTGAAAACAGGCCAGTATGCTTAGTTTCTAATTTTAAGTGTACAATCTCTCCTTCACAATTCACACTGGATGAAAGAACTTAGTACGTCAAACTGCCAGTTCTCTCAATTATGCTTTTGGTACTACATTTCCTCTCTGAGAAGACTTATCCATAGCATGTATCCGACAATTTTTATACCATTAGAAAAGCTAAGACTGTATTTCATATTTCAAGTCTACAACTTGATACATCTCATTGGTTTGACGTGGTGTTAAGATGCCTTATCACCAAAACATTATTTGCATATCTTTCACTGCTGACATTCCTTATAGATAACTTTCAGGAATCTGACTGAAGTCTACAGTGGGAAAAATAGCTGCAAGATACTCCCCTCAGACAGCTCAAGATGTCAAAAACCTTTCTGTATGTTGTGTTACCTGAGTCAAGTGCAGGTTTGAAGATTTTTCTGTAATTACAAATTAACTAGTTTGTAATCACACATCAATATCTTCTGTTTACACTAACACTATATATGAAGGTGTAACATTCTTACTTACTTGGGTTTAACTTGAACTAAGCCTTAGCTTTTTATGTTAAGATAACCTTAAGATTTTGCCTTAATAAAACACACCAGGAGTCACAATTTTTGGCCTATATTCCTAGACAGACAGGCAGAAATGCTGTGGTGCTAACTAGTGTGCGCTGAGGGGGATAGTTCAGCTTTGCAATAGCCCAGAATGAAATGATAACCTTTGTTTTTTTGAGGTGCATCTCAAAAAATGTTCTACAGTATGCATATTTACTTCAGTTGACTTTAAAAATCCATCCCACTGCAATCAGCACCTTTCATACTGCTATGTCTGTGAATTTGTGCTTTCTGTTCTTTAAGAAACTTAAGAGATATGTGCCAACATCACACAAAAAAGCCTTAAGTGTTAACCACACGAGGGAGCCTCCTCGCCTCCAAAAAGCAAAGGCAGGACTTTTTTGCTACTTCATTTCTGCAGTGTATTTTTTTGCAGGGCCCTTTATTCGAGATTATTAGAAACATCTATCTTTGTATTTGTGTGACTGTAAAATGCAGCACATTCAAATACATAGACAAGTACATAGATGGATTAACGACTGATAATGTGTTTCACTTCAGCGTAATATCCATAGGCAAAAAGAGCCCTCTTCCCTGGAGATTCTGCATGTAGGCCTGCTCTAATGTGCAAAAAAATGAAAACACTGGGCAGGAAAGTGGGAGCTTTGTAACAACAAATGGAGGAGTCTGGCTCTTCATCTGGCTAGATACCAGGTGATGCCCCACAGCATATGGTAAACATACCTTGTCACAGCAATAAATACAAAAGCTGGATTACAGAATTGAAAATAACTGTGAATTATCCTGAAAGGAATCTACAAATGGTGGGTGGCTCTAAACAGTTTGTACCCCATGTCTTGTAAGAAAAAGCAAAAGAAAGAAAAAGAAAAAAACCGAGAGAATTGTCCAAAGATTTACTCACAAGATGTTATCTTACTCTCAGATGGAGAAAAATAAATGCTTGGCCAAAGTTTTATTTAGTTTTTGAGGAAACTTTTCACAGAATATTCTGAGTTGAAAAGGACCCACAAGGAGTATCAAGTCCAATTCCTGGCCAGGACCATCCGAAGAATCACACCATGTGCCTGAGAGCGCTGTCCAAACGCTTTTTGAGCTCTGTCAGGCTTGGTGCTGTGAACACTTCCCTGGAGAACCTGTTCCAGTGCCCAACCACCCTCTGAGTGAAGAACCTTATTCTAATATCCAACCTAAACACAACTTCAGGCTATTCCCTCAGGTCCTGTCACTGGTCACCACAGAGAAGAGATCAGTGCCTGCCCTTCCTCTTCCCCGAGGAAATTGTAACTGCAATGAGGTCTCCCCCCAGCCTCCTCTTCTCCAGGCTGAACAGACCAAGTGCCCTCAGCCCCTCCTCATACAGCTTCCCCTCAAGGCCCTTCACCATCTTTGTTGCCCTCCTTTGGACACTTTCTGAGAGCTCAATATCTTTCTTACATTGCTGTGACCAAAACTGCACACAACATCCAAGGTGAGGCCGCCCCAGGTCAGAGCAGAGCAGGACAATCCCCTCTCTCGACCAGCTGGTGATGCTTTGCCTGATGCCCTCCAAGGCACAGTTGGCCCTCCTGGCTGCCAGGGCACTGCTGACTCATATTCAACTTGCTGTTGACTGGGACTCCCAGGTCCCTTTCTGTGCCACTGCTTTCCAGCATCTCATTCCCCATTCTGTATGAACATCCAGGGTTGCCCCATCCCAGGTGCAGAACCTGTCACTTTCCCTTGTTAAACTTCATACAATTGATGTTTGCCCAGCTCTCTAACTTGTCAAGGTCCAGGACTTTGTAAAAAGTCCTCTTACTGAGAGAACTTCCTGGGAACAGGCAGAACAACTATTTAGCATAAACAGGGGAAATTCACAGCACAATCACAGAATTCACAGCTCTGACTTGCAACACTAAAGGAAAAAATCTTTCTCGGGAGGTAATTTTGAGACCTGAGAGCACAGATTTATCAGACAATGTTGACTTCTTTGTGTTTCTGTACCACTGAAGGCCGCTTTACAGAAAGAAAACTTTACTGACAAAGATCTGAGAACTAGAATCGAAAGTAATGAATACACAAAATATAATATATATAGGTGCTTATACAATACCTCGGGGATGTCCATCATTCTCCTTAGTTTCTGATCTCTCCAGTTCCAATCCAGAATCATATATTTGGTGGAGTTCAAGCATAGGCCATCTAAAAAGGCAACATAAATTTTACTACCAAGATAATATGACGTGCTAATCAAAATGATTTTTGGCTTTAACATCTTTTGCTGTCTGTTTCCAAGGAATCTAATCTTTGAACACTTAAGTACAACATTTGCTGTTTGGAAAACTAATGCACTGACACTGCAAACTCCCTTAGCCACATAATCCCATGCCTTTTTGGAAGATAAACACAAAAGCAGAACAACTACCGTTGCCAGGCTTGTCAAGAGCTTAACATCCTGCCAGAAAATAATTCCTCAAGCTTCCTCTTGATGAAACCACAGGAGTTGAATTTCCACAGCTGATGTTGTAACTGGTAAGTTACAAAGACCCTAATCTGAAAATTCACATTAATGGGAACTGACAATGGGCAGCAATTTACAGCATTGGGTGCTGTGTGAATGTGAGTCAGGTCAGTGGTGCTGCTGAAGAACCCCTTTATCCTTACAATAAATAGTGGTGAAAAAAAAAAAAAGTTCTTTCTGAACTTGCCTTTCAGCTGTTCTCCTATTTTTTCCCTGGTCTTCTGCAAGATGCGCATAATTTTTTTCCAGCAGTTTTGATTCCTCTCCATTCTCTAAGTGACCTGGCATTGCAACACTAAAGTGTCAAAAAAGAACTAGACCTTACGATATGATGACACACCTTGTGTCCATGTCATAAGTTGCCTCCACCTAACAGAGAATCAGAATGGTTTGGGTTGGAAGGAACCTTAAAGATCATCTACTTCCAAACCTCCTGCCATGGGCAGGGACACCCTCCACTTAGAACCAGGTTTGCTCAAAGCCCCATCTAACCTGGCCTTGAGCATTTCCAGGGATGAGGCATCCACAACACCTCTGGGCAACTTGTTCCAGTGCCTCATCACCCTCATGGCAACGTGCTGACAGGCTGAGCACTAACAATTTAATGTTGGTGGACGACACAGGAAGAAACAAAATTATGTTACTCTTGTACTCTTTTGGAAGGAGCCGTATAGTCCCAATCCATATCTAGTCCCTAAGAGACCACAGTCAGAGCAAGGTAGTGTTTAGAAAGAGGAATGGAAAGAATTGATTTGTCATCTCGTCATTTTGTTGTTTGTCCACTGAGTAGGTAAAAGTACTCAAAATTTGGAAAGAGAAAAGGAGATTTTTATAGAATAATTAATTTTATCACAGCTAAATCAGAAATAGCATCAAATCTGCAAGCAGATCTTTCATTCACCCCTCACAAAAGTTTACACTAAGATCAGAGTGACATGTGATACAGTGACTTCCATCATTATTTTCTTTTGATTCACTTGCAGTGTTTGGTTTCCTGGAGCTTTAAATCTTACACTGTGGCTTTGCAATCACTTTCAAGTCAGCATAAATCAGTATTCCTGCCAAAAGAGGAAGTCCCCCACCTCTGCCTGCTCATTACCTGATTTTATGTGCACACTGGTTTTGTTTTAATTGGGGTCAGTTCACTGTGAGCTGCCAACCAGTGTCTTGGGCTGGCACATGGAACAGGAAGGGGGAATAAGTGACCACTGACTGGCAGGCGTGAGGAAGCATTATTCTGCCTTTCTCTGCTAATACTGACTTATTCCAGCTTAGAGTGATTGTAAAACCAGCCACTAGAATCTTGACCTTATTTTGACTGACACAGTACAAGTAGAGAAACAGAACTGTACAGTTTAGTAACCAAATCTACAGATACATGTCAACCTAAGTGCTTAAAAAACAACTTAAGTCTCACTTCACATGAAACCAAATATAAGATACCTAGGGAGAAAACCCTTCTTGTTCTCCTACCTTGCTCCACTAGTGCTTTTACTCTCCCAGGAGTTCCAACCCCAATGTGGAACACACCTTTCTCCAACATATTCATCTGCTCCTTTATCTAAAGAGAAAGAAAAAACACAGTAAACTCACAATTGTTTCAAAACTTCTTTGCAAAGAGTTGGAAATAAATTCAAGATCTCATAGAATCTCTTTCTAGAATACCATCAAGTAACAAATCCTATTTGTCTCTCAAACTGTCAAACTGTTATATCTGGAAGAAAGTTAAAGAATTATAACAAGCCAGCTGGGCATCACACTTCTCTAGAAGTTCAGTCATTTTCAACTTTGAAAATCTGCTATTGCACCAACTATTTTTGGAGGTGAGAACAGTAAGATCCCTTCAGCATTTAAACACATTCTCTGGAAAACTGACAAATCTGAATTAACTCTGAAGTCCTTCAAGATAAAGTTACTGGAAAAAGGTGAAATAAAGCAAGTGACATTTGTGGGTTTGACAACATTCATATCAAAGGCCAAGTGTTCAGTCATTACTTCCAACATCCCCATTACTTGTGCTTTCTAACAGGTATGGATGTTGGGTATTCAGACATTCAATTGCCAGAATCCAAAGGTGGGCGCTGGTACAGTTTGCTTCCATGGACCCATGTGTGAGAGCCTTCTATTTCAACAGCCAAAAGGCACTTGAATGAACACTTCATGGGCATGTGGAACATCTTTAAAACACAGCACATGCATAAACATCTACATTCTCCCAAGGGCTGCACCAGAGTTACTGGAGATGGTGTTTGGCTGGATTCCTCACACTGCAGCAATGGGTTACCAAAGGAAGCCTTACCTAAAGGAAGGAATTTTATATGAACACTATATGAAAGGCACTACAGCCAAATGATTTTAAAAGAAAATGGTATGACGTTATTTAGTTGTTTATTTGCTCTGTTAAAATTCCCTACCTTTATGTGCTTTGCAAACAACTTGAGGACTCTGCAGTCTCCTTTAAATGCTGTCATCGACCTAGCAATAAAAAAAACCAAACAATGAAAGGCATGAATCAGGGCTGGGATTAAGACCACACATGAAGAAAGCAAAACTAACTGGCATTTCTCAATATGTTTGAGACACACGGTCCCTCAGTGAATGCTGCTTGTACTCTGAACACCATGTACATTCTTGTTTGCTATTTATCAACAGGGATCCACAACTGGACAGATACAGTAGAAGATATCAGTAGGGGGCAATATTGTTTAGACAGCTTTTCAGATAATATTTGATAATTATGGCATATGCTTTCACAGCGAACTTAGTTCAAAGCTGATTAATCACCAAATCCTAATTAAAAAATAACTCTTACTGAGATACAGGCACAAATGTGTGTGTGCACAAAAGGAAGGATCTGTGTATGGATCAATCTAAATTTTACTGTCTTCCTGCAGCATGGCTGCTGAAAAAACCTAGGCTGCCACAGTCTTTACTGAAGAGATTGCCTAAATTCCAGTTAACCAAAACTCATTTGTTGGAAACCCTGACGTGTTTTTCTTATATTCCACTTTGGCACACAGCAACAGTGCTATGTTACGTATTAATTGAGCGGAAGATAACATATTCATTATTTGCTGAATGCCACTTCAGACAGCTTTGTCTGCATATGTTTTGCAGTGCACTAAATTTTCAATTGCAAAGCTAAAGGTTCATATACAAGTATACATATAAACAACCTAAGCCTCAGATGTTAGTTTCTGCATGCAGGGGCTAAGCACTACTAGCACATCTGCCTTATCTGTGCTTCTATCTGTGTCATGGAGTTAAACTCCCCAACTCTCCATCTCATTTGGTACTGATAGGTCATCACAGGAAATGTGGTCAAGACACAAAAAACAACCATGAAATTTGTGAGGTACACATTAATTCATCAGAGCCATCAACACTTCTGGAACGAGAAGGAGAAGGATAGAGAAGAGGGAAAAAAAAGAGGACGGGGAACACTGAAAACTGTCACCTCTGCACAGCAGTTTTCCCAGCCAGAGCCAGCTGAGAACACTGACACAGACCTGGAGGCTCTCAGGCCACATTGGCACTTGAGGCCCTGGAATGCTGCCTTTGAGGCAAAGTCATGATTTCTACTGGTGGATCTTGATGCTTTTGGCATTTATTCCGTTCCCAAGTATAACATGTTGCATGTTTCCCTCAAATTGGTTACACTTTATTTTTGTTTTTTAACAAAAGTAACATTTCCAGGCAACTGAAGTACTGAATGTTACTTTAGTCTAAAACCGAATACCACACTCCCAAAAGAAGGAAGGGATAATGCATCAGTTTGAGTCAGTGAATTTATTGGCTAGCAGAGGACAGTGTCCCAGTTTTGCCTTTATGTTTGTGGTTCCAAGACAAAACCTCTGACTGACTGCCAACCTCAACACAACATTTTTATCGACATACTTGATGAGCTCCAAGGAGCGAAGGGCAGAACTGCAGATAACCAGCATCACCACTGACTTCTTCTCCTTGTGGTTTCTACGGAGCTTTGCCCACTTAGGACAGACTGCAACAAAAAAGCCCTTGAACACACAGATAAAGTACTACATGCCACAATTTTAAATTACTAGAGTACATGATGAACAGTAGCCAGCAGCAAGAACACACATGCTGACTCCTATGAGGTCTGGATCTTTGGCAACACTTCTACATTTAGTCACAGCTGAGAAACTGGAGAATGAAATGCCCAAAATAAATAAAGTACAGAAATATCACATAACTGAACAAATTAGATAAGCCTTAATAATCAATAGTTTGTAAGCTGACAAGCCCATTGTCTTCATTTGCCACATATGGCAATTTGTATTAAAGAAAACCAACTGAAAAGAAACATTTACCAGGCAAGAAGTTCTATATAACTATAAAAGAGAATAAAAATTCTCTTGGTTCATGTCAGCAGACAGCTGCAGGATTTTTACTGTAAGACAATACGTACACCTACTTAAGAAGCCACAATAAATTACTGACAATTAATCCCTAGCAATGAAAAGAAACCCCAGAACATTTTGATACAAAAAAAAAAAAAAACCCAGTAAAAAAGAGACAGAAAAACAAGACTTGTTATTAAAAAAATATGAAAAACCACTTAAAGTGATTAATATTTCATAATGG
This sequence comes from Cephalopterus ornatus, assembly GCA_013396775.1. Classification (NCBI taxonomy): domain Eukaryota; kingdom Metazoa; phylum Chordata; class Aves; order Passeriformes; family Cotingidae; genus Cephalopterus; species Cephalopterus ornatus. The sequence continues at coordinate 40,340 of VZRE01007559.1, read as the reverse complement.
ACAATATTAGGAGCTACATATTAAAAATGCCATAATACTGCCTTAATAATATTTTTCATACAACTTCTGTCTCACCCAGATCAACATTTCAACTCACTTTCCTTCAGGTACGAAGAAAAACTGTGGGTGAGATCATTGGCTGGCAAAAAACAGGAATCTGAAAACATGAAGGAAAAAATATTTTTCTTGATGCATTTTAACAGCAAAGGGAGAATATATGTTTGCAGCATAATCACTAGTTATACTGATGAAAACCCAACTGTGTAAAATCCATCATCAATAAATTACCATTTCTGAAACAAAAATTAATGTACACTTCTTGTAGAAGAAACTTCATATTGGCTAAATGTATGAAGGTAAGACCTCTCAACTCCATTGCGATTCCTTTCTTTTCTCCCACCATGAAACCATGAATACAGGGCTACACAGATGTGATCACACACCTGAAAATATTTTTTATATGTCTTTGCCACAGCGAATCAAAAGTCTTAGCCAAAAGCCTTACAGTGCTGGACTGTTCCTCCAAGGTACCTATGTTGACATACACTTGTACGCCCCCCAAACAATTCGTGCTGTGTTAAATGCAAGAACCTACCAATAATCTACCTGTCAGTAAGTTTGTTCCACTTTCTAGCCTTTCATAATGTGGTAATCTACGTAACTATATTGACCCTAATGACAACATCTACACTGAATTTAATGCCTTTGTCTTCCTTCATTTCCTGCTGACTTTCTATGTTAACTATGTTAACTAGTAAGTGGCAGATATACCTTTTTAACTTCAAGCTTCATATAAATGCAATGAAAAAAGACAAGATCATAACAGGACCTTTGGAAGATCCTTTCTGTTTATATAGAAAGCCTAAGTTCTTAAGAAGGTGATTAAAATCTGATGGTCTGAAAACTTGCCATTGATGTAAAGGGTTCTTTGCCTGATGGAACAACATGCTCCTGCAGAATATTAACAATTCTGTCTTTAAGGACCTACATATTTGTCATCATTTTGCATGAAGCACAGCACATCAGGGTGTCTGTCTATGGATGTTTGTTGATATATTTTAACTGAATTAGGGAGGTTTCTTAAAGATGCTATTCATGTTCACACGGATGGTGCATCGTGCAAATGCTGCCAGCATCAATCCATGGTTTTCAGTGGAACAGAGAGTGTGACAAACTTGGTTTGCAGCTAATGCCTGGTTGAAGTCCTGTCTGTGCACTTTCTTGAGGACAGCCACTCCCCATTATTATAGCTTTCATTTAATGGGTGTTGTCTGGATAAAAACTTTTATTTTGCACTGATCCCTATTAAATCCAGAGATTGACATTTACTGGGACTTCAGCTCCAAAGGAAATGAATGTGTACAACTGAAGGATCAGCAGCTGACTTACTTTAAAAATCATGTTTAAAAGATGCACTTGATGCTGACGGGGAAGGGCAGGGGCTGCCTTTCTGGATACATTGTCTCCTTAATGACTGAACAATTCAAGAGATGGTTCTGAAGGACAAAGCTTCAGTCCATGACTTCTCACCAACTGTCCAGCAACACCAGAATATGGACAACAATTTTAAATTAAAGTTTCAGAAAGGAGGAAAGAAACACATAGCTCCAGACTGCAGCAAGAGCCCATGCTGACTACAAACCTGGGCTTCTGCACTTTGTCAGTTAACAGGAACACACAACTCCAAAATAGTTGCTTGTTATTTGCTTAGTGCTTTGACGTGAATGACTTGACAACTGTACAAGTTCGTGAACTCCTTGGCACTCTAAGCTTTCAAGTCCCAGTACAAAAATTAAGAAAAAATATCTCCATCCAACTCAAGATCCAATCCATACGGAAATGGGTCACTTCACTAGCCTAAAGGGCTCTTTTAATAAGAAAGAAACCAAAGCAATTTATTATTTTCTAAAAACCTTATAGGACCAAAAATACTTAACACAGGCTTTTCAAAGCAATCTGTATGGGACTTCTCTGGGTTTTCTTGATTCAGTAAGAAAGCTGAATCTGCCCCACAGAAATAAAGGAGGGTCAGCCTAGAAAAATCAGTGATAGGGAAGAGCATATTTATCTAGAAAGACAGGCTTAAGCCTTAAAAGAGAAAAAGAACTGCTGGTCTAGACAGCTTCTATATTTGGCATAGGTCTCTAACAGTTCAAGAAGTACCAAAGGTGAATGCAGGTTAGTTACCAGGCTGTTTGCTCCTCATGAGCACTGCCAAAAAATATTGGACAGTGTCTCTATCTGCAGAGTAAGAGGCAGAGAAGTTCAGTGTTGCCATCATCTCCAATGCAACCTCCAACAGACAAAGCTAATCCCACTCTGTCCTGCTTTTTGCCTTTTCTATCACTGGCTTTTAACTGGAGGCAGAATACAAGGGACAAAGAGGGTCCTTATCATGGTTAAAACTTGGTCACTTCAAATGTGGACCAAAATTACCATCTCAATTCATGCCACTCCTTGAAAAACCATTGTGTTAAACAGCTCATAACCATGTCAGTATGATGTCTCATTATTTCTTTGTCTACTCCTATCAGCCCTCCTATTATGCAACTGGATTGACTCAGATAATCCCAGAAACAAAATACAGTTCCACTCTCTAAGCATCTTGGAAGGTACTACTAGGAATCATACAACTTCTATTAGAAAGTGAGTTCCAGAAATTATTACTTTACAATAAAAGGACACATTTAAACAATGTTTCATTTCTGTAACTCCAAGAAACCTCACATTTATTCCAAAGAAACTGACGTCTCAAACAGCAAATTAATACATAGTATAAGAAAGTATTTCCATTAAAAAGTATAACTCAAGATCTGTCCCAAAAATCTCCTTTCTTCAGCAGAAAAAGAACTCAATAGCAGAATGAAAACCCCATTATTTATATATTAAATACAGGATGAGTTACCTGAGAGCTTTAATTCCTCTATTTCAATCACTGAACGGTTTTCACCAAAATGCTGACTGAGTAGATTTTGTAGATCTGCAGGGACACCAGGTTTTGGAATAGTTTTTTGCAGAATATCAGAAATTTTCTTCTAAAAAAACACATAAAATGGGTTAAGTATGGTATTTTCACAGTTCCTGCTCTTTGGCTAGCTAACAACACCATAAATAAATGTTCCTCCAGAACTTTATGCAGTTGTATTTGTTTAAATACAGCTTAACTGGAAAAACACCTTGTAATGGGAGAAGGTTCCCTTTGTCTTTAGTGGGAATGCAGACTTCAGATACTTGAGATACTTTGATGAGATGGTCCGGGAGCCTGAACACAAAAAATCTTGTGTACTCACCTGAAATGCCACTGTAACAAAAATATAATTGAAAGCTGTTTTTTTGAGTTTTGCTATTACTACACTTCAGCATCAATTTGAATTTTTTTTTTCATAATTCATTTAGTTTATTATTCTTTAAGTGTAACAACAGGAATCAGGTGACTATATAAGACTTGGTCATATTTTGATTAAAACAGGGTAACTATCTATATGTTTTGGAAGGAGTTATTAGCTTTATTCATGGAATACCATGCCAGGCTGATAAAACTTATTTAAAAGCTAATAACAAAACCAGAAGTCAAGTAGAAAGAGTTCATCAGCTGCTTTGTTATTTCAAATTGCATAATTTTTAAACCAAGCTAATGATTTTTAGAGCCTGGATATGAGTTCATAATGATTGTGTTTTACACCTTAGGAATGTTAGCAAATAACAGGTCTTGAATTCTCACTGAAGTGAAAGTGCTGCTGTATCTTCTCCCATAGTTAAATAGATCGTGGGCATAGAATAGCCCAAGGTTCCTGTTTTCTGAATGATGAGTCAGCATTTAAGAAAGCAGTAAAGTTTCAAGGATAGAGGTAGCCTGGAGAGAAGGACAAGAATGTGAAGCCTCTCTTGTTCTCGCTGAGATGTGATTCAGTTTTGAAAGGCCAGCTTGAGGTTTCTCAGCTGTATAAGCAAAACTGAACTTGCCATCATGAGGACATGTGGCAGCATAAGCCCAGATGTGAAAAGGAGCAGAAGAGTGTGGTCAGGTTGGAGCAGTAGGGTACATATTTGTGAGGCAAAGTGAGATTTCACAGAGATGTGCTGGACCTGGAAAAATTTTTGGCAGCTTTGGAAGGATGGTGGGTACCTTCAGTTTGGCAGGCCAAGGTCTGGGGCAGCAAAGATCAATGGAAATCTTTGAAGAGAGCTATGGCAGGAATTTTAATGTAGGGGACAGACCTTTTTCGATCCCTCTTTCCCTCACTCCATCTCAGCCCCACTCCCTACTCTTTTCCATTCCCTACCACTGTGTCTCTTCTTCTTTCCCAATACGCCTCAAATGCTCCTATAAAGGCAGCATAAGGGGCAGAAGACTGAACAGGGAAGGGCCGTATGGGGGCTTGCTGAAGCAGCAAAAGCAAAGTAAGCAGCTACCTCTTCCAGCCATCTGCCACTTTGGCCACTGCTTTCACCTCTGCTAAAAGCCACCTGTGTGTTTACAAGACCCCAACTGAACCTCTGACAGTGGGACATGTGTAGATGAAGTGCTTATGCCTTCCTCTCAGTCTACCTTCCTCTCAGTACCTTCGCCCTGGTGCAAAGCCCCCTGCAGTCCCCGGAAGACATTCCAGTGGATGTCTGGCCATTCAGCAGGTTTCTGCTTGAATCTGTAGCATTCCTTCCCGAGGTTCACCTTCCTTTACCACTGTTGTATTTTTCTGCCATGCAACAACTGCCTTCCCAAAGAATGACCAGAGGCCATCTGCAGCACAGACAGCCTCGGCATGAGGCCCACGACCAAACCTCTTTCTTGTTCCTCCTATCAACCACAAATGCTTCCCTCCATCCCCTCTCCCACAACCTGCCGCTTAAGAGACCCACGTTTCTGAGCTTCTTGCAGGCAGCATGACAGAACTATCAGGCTCATTTTACTTGGTAATTCAGTGTAAGATGCTGTTCCACAGGACCATTACATCATTCACAGGGCCACTTGGCTCCTTCAGGAAACTTATGACCCTCTGGAGGGGAGAAGCCTGATACTAACGAGAAATTCTGTAAGAGGAAGAGCAAGGACACCTGAGCAAACTCTCTTCCTTCAAGAAGAGCTATGGGGAAATGTTCCTTATGCAGATAGTTTTATTATTTTTCTCCCAATTCATTCCAGATGCTTAAAAGCATCTTTCTTATTTTTGGAGAGAGCATTTTGTTTGGAACCCACAGATCAACCTAGTAAATGTTTCCAAATGGGATTTTCTAACTGTCCATGTCAACTTAGTGGCCTGGCCCCATTGAAACCAAAGGCGTAACTAAGTGCCTGTTGTTTGCCTGAGAATGGGGTCTTTTTGTTAGGTCAGTTCACCAACTTGTGCCACGGGATGCCCTCGCTCCAGCAGCAGTACAGTAAGTACCACAGTCACTTCTGCCAGAGCAACATTTAAAACAAAATCCCACTCTTCCCTCTTCCCATTCCCTAGATGATTAACAGGCCTGACATAACATAAAAAGGCCACCTCTCAGCCTTGTGAGGGAGCCAACTATTTACAGTCTGTCCCGAAAGACAATTAACTTGCCTGGTGCCATATAATCTCCCTTTAGGCTGCAGAGTGTGTTGGTTGTTGTGAGTGAGGATGGAGCATGGCCAGAGGGACAATACAGAGTATCTATTTATATACTTATGTTAAGAACAGAAGAGCGAACAAGGACAGTTTTTGGCTCAAAGGATGAAACAGCAGCTGGAATGGGTCAGATTCTGCAGCAACTGAAATGTCACCTTCCTTTGACACGGTCACACTTCCCTGGTGTGCCAACACTTGTAAGTGGGTTGCAGGCATATACAACCCTTGAGTGGACTGTAGACACAATGCCAAAGTTTAGGTTGGGGATAGGTATTTTCAGTGAGGTCTAAAAATCAGGAATTTCTATTCTCCTCTAAAAGAAGATGCAACGTTATGACCATATTACTTCTCATCATTATGGGGTTGTCTCAATTATGAATCTTGTAGTACATAAATCCACTGCCCAGTCCTCAAACACACCCTAGGACATTCATACCTTCTTTCTCCTCTTTGCCTTTACAGTAGTCTCTTGTTTTTCTTCAGGCTGACTTAGAAAACACTCTGTAGGCTGCAAAACACATTTAAAAAAAAAAGTAAGGAAAAAAAGTCACCACGGGGAGGTAAGAGGGAATACAAAAACTATAATGTCGGGATAGGAGAAAACAAATAAAACCAAACTTTTCCACCTGTAGAAGGGATCACATTTTTACAGTTACATGTATATGAAGTAATTTTGGAATTGAGATTGCTGTTGTAACCAAGAGGGGAATAAAAGAACAGAAAGCTGAAACATTCAGGGTATAGTTGTAATTCCATAAAATGGTGAAAAGCAGGTTTTGATACTTTGGGAAAAAAACAGCATGAGGAAAACATGAACACTTTATATTTTTAATCTCTATTATTGTGTGTGATACATTTTTCTAAACTTTGCCAGCAGTGTTCTAAAATAGCTGGGTCTAAGGTGAGCATCCAGATGGTAAAAGATAGCAAGGAACTGGGTGAGATTAATTGGAAATTATCATGCTCTGGATTTCCTTTTACACTTGTAATGCAAAATTTAGGAAAACATGTTTCAAATTTGTCCTACCTCAGTCTTGCTTTGTCTCGTCATAGCAGGCAGGGTCAAATGCACACAAGAAAAACACATGGTGCATTTCAGAATAATTCAACATGTGCTGCTATCACTAACCCTCTTCTGTGCCTGAGTAAACAGGTTGAATTGGTCCATTTGTACTAGAGTCACTGTCCCCGTGATCCAGGGGTAGGATTTGTCCTTAGCCACCTAAAATTGTCCAAAACAGAGGAAGCAAAGCAGAGGCTTTCCTTGTTTTGAGCACAGCAATTCTCTTTTGCCATCTTAGGGACTTCCACCTCATGGAAATGCAAATTAATCTACACAGACGAGCTTTAGAACTTAGTAAGTGACTTGATGAGGAGTAATCGGAAAATAGGCTGACCTGAAGGAAAAAGCTCCCTGATATTAGGATGCATTTGGCTGAAAAAATCTGCTCTTGTGAGAAAATGTAGAGAAGACTCATCACACAGAGCATTAAATAGCTTAGGAACAGCAAATCCAGTGCTATTCCCTGGGGAAAGCCTGAAAGAAAAGTATCAGCAGCAAAGGGAGCAGGTCAAGAGGGCCAGAGTATTTGGGCTTTCTGGGGCCCTCTTTATCAGGAGGACACTTCACAACAACTGGTATTACATGACCCTACCCAGCACATTTGTGCCTTTCCAAGCCCACTCTCATATCCTTATCAGAAGCATGTTTTGAAGTTTAATTGTTCATATTATGCCTACTGTACCCTTTTTCTCCTCACTCCCCTAAGTTTACTATAAAAACAGGTAACCACCATGCTCAACACAAACAGATGTCCTATTGCTTGCTTCTGCTTTCTGTGCCATGAGGCAACCAGACTCATTGCACTTGCAAAGGCTGTACAGGAATGACCCTGCAACCGGTTGAGGAACGAAATGAAACTTCGAAACTACCAGAGAAGATTTGGCTGGGGACTGACTACAGCCAGCAAAACACTTTACAACCAGGGCTGGAATGACGCACAGCCTGAATCAATATCCAGGAGAAGTTGAGACAACAACAGAGATCTGTCACTGTGATCTTCTCAGGTATAAACAGATGTTATCTTCACTAAGAATCAAGGGAATAACTGCAAGAAGAAATTCTCTTCAACTAACAAACTTGTTCCAGGGTTAACATAAGCTTTTTTGGTTTATTTTTGGTTTGTTTCTATTTTAAAAATCTCTGTCCTGACTCTGATTCAAGTGCTTTTAAAACACCACCATATGTTTCTTCATTTCTATCCCTACCATTAGCATTCCCAGACATTGAGACTGCAACAGAGCTACCCTTTCCTCTACCCTTACGCATCCCAGCTGCCCATAGATACTCAGAGACCACTTGCCAGGTGTTTTAATAATAAATTCTATTTTCAACATCATACTTTATGCAGAGAACAAGCCTTTCAATTGATTTAGTCAAGGGATACTAACAATCAATCAAAAAATCAGAAAGGGGCCAACCCGAATCTCTGTCCTCCAGCTTTGATGGTTCCCTATCACAGTAGTGCTATCACTCTTCCAGCATATTGGAAAACGTCACTCATTCACTCTGGGCCCATTTGTCCCTTCATACACACGGTGATCTGTTTTACATAACTCTGCAAAACACTTTCACAACTGGTACCTGCATGAAAAAAGAATGGAACCTGCAACAGAGATGGAAAAATTTTCTCTAAAAGAAAATTTTCTCACTGCTAACCCTTCATTCAGATGTTTAAGAGTATCACCAAATACCATGGCTTCTTTTCTGAAGGCAGTATGTAACCCTGCCTTTCAACAGCAACAGAAGCACACAGCAGACAATACAAGTACAAAGCAGGCTTGTAGTCAAAGCCTTGCTTCCTTAGAGAAGCATGTTAAGACTCAAAATTACCTCCTTTACACTGTATATATATATTCAGACATAGTATATTATTAGCTCAGTAATAATAACTCCTCTTGATTCAGACATTAAAAATCATGACATAAGAAAAAGATAAACTTCATGGTTGTGAATGCCTGTAAACTTACACATCTTTGATGATCTGCAGTCTAAAGTATTTCAGCATCTGATTTAGACTGAACTTCTGCCCCTTATCCAAATGTTCACTGCCTACCTACTCATGAAGCAGTTCTCTGCATGCCACCCTTAAGAAAAGGTCATTTGCATACTTTTCTTACGCAAGACACAGAGCAGACAACCAACTGCTTTTGACATGGCTCCCTCCTGCTCTGTGTTTTTATGCTATTTTTACATGGAAATTCTTGAAATGCAGAAAACAGGAAATTTGTGTGGAGATCACTGATTTATGAACTAAAATGTCATAAATTCCTTGTTTGTTAATCACAGACAGAACATAAAATATCTCCTGTATTATGTTTCTAACATATTTTTTTTCTTTACATGCTGCCAAAGTTACTGGAAATTCAAATGTAGAGTGAAAACATTCTTGCACGTGTGTGAAAGTTTACACTCTAAATCAGCCCTGTACTCTGACTTTTGGAGCTTGTGACAAAGTAAACACATCAATGTGTCATTCAGAGTGGAGACAAGTTACTCATTTCATTGTGAGCCTGAGGACAGCCTGCAGACTAGGAACATAAATGCTCATAATCCCATTTGGTTGTCTCGTGACTGGCTTTAAGATTCCAAATCCACTGTAGAACTGCTTCCAGCCTGTGAATAAGGCATGTGAGGGTAAAACGGGTTATGTTATACGCACCAGAATGACAAAACTACGAGCTCTCCATAAATACCTCTGATTTTGCAAGTGGTTTGCTCTAAAGCACAGTAACACTTCCATGACTCTGAGTCGCCATAAAGCATTTCCCTCTTGCAGTTCCGTGTCTAAACATCAAACTACCCGATTCCAAAATGCAGACTAATATTCTTTATACGACAGAAAGAGCTGTGGCAGGTGTTCTGCTACAGCTGAGCAGTCCCAGGCCACCTTGGCAAGTACCTTGTGTTGGCTACTCCTTTCTAATGTTCTCATAAAAAGAGTCAAGCAACTCCCCCAAACAAAGGGTCTTAACTTACTTCTAAATGCTTAAGGAAAATAATGGTGATAAAACAGGTTCCGTAAGAATTGTCACCAAGCTGAAGTCCTCAGAGTCTGATCTCCTGGTGGAGCATGTACAAAGTCAATACAGCTTTCTCCTGTATTGCTTGGTTCTCTTTCCTAATCAAAACCAGTTCAGATATTTGGATCACTTCACCTTTGGTCTCCTTGGAAAGACACCCAAAAGCACAGTAATTGCTACCATGTTGTTTACACTTCTCTGTTACAAAAAAAGAACGTCCCTGCAAATGGTTTTTCACTTGGGCAATTGCCTAGGCATTACAGAGTGAATTTACTATTGACCTAGAGGTCAAAATTAATATCTATAACCTCAAGGAGAGACAGCTTCCCATGCAATTTTAGCTCTCTGAAAGCCACTCCGTAGATTCTCCCATATGGTGTCAGGAAGGCAGAACAAATTTACCTTCAAACAAGAAACTTTACTTAAAGTCATCTGACCTCTAGATGATTTTTTTTTCTCGATGCTGCCTCTTCTTTGGCATACTCCATGTAATGCTGAACGACACAGTTTCTACTGCGACTGAATGAAGCTTTTAGCAGTGCAAGGGCAAGAAAACATCAATCCATGTAGACCTGAATTTTTCTTCACTTGAATCTTGCACAGGGGACATGCTCGGGCAGAGAAACTGTACAACATATAAATATAGCTTTCTAGACTTTGTGTGTGCAGGGAGAAGGAAAAAATTATAGGGCAGGACACTCGGTAGCACTGTCCAGGCTTTTATCACTAGACAGTCACTCTGTAGGAGATAGGCCTGGCAACCTCAACTCACACAAAACAAGAGTGAAGTTATTATTGAAATGTGCTTGAATGTGATCGCATCTAAATAAGGCAAAATGATTTTAAAAAGTCTTATTACATGAACAGATCAGATAAAGAGTGAAGAGAACTGTCCCTTTACTGAATAACAGGAGATTTCTGTTTCTCTATGCATCATGATCTTTATGCTCTAAACAATCACTAAATTTACAAACCTGCTTTCTTTTCTTTTTCACAGTAGGTTTGGAATCTGAATCTTGATGTGTTGCTGTCTTGTTATCACTTGCTTTCTCAATAGCTTCATCATCTGAAGGATCTAATGAGAAAAAAAAGTTTTTGTTATTGTTTTTCAAATCCATGTATCTTTGCATTCAAAAAAAGGGAAAAAAATCCTCATCTGAAAGGTTGTCACAATAATACAGTCTCAAGATTGGTAATAAGCACAGCTGTAGTGATTCTTTTATCCTGTTCAGAACACTAGTATTTGAAATTTATTCTAAGATAAGGCCCAAGCTTCCCCTCATCTTCACAGTATTACATCTGGTAGGCAATATATTTCTTTTCTTTCTGGAATACTGCACAGTGGGTGCCAGCTGCAGAATCACAGGTGGAAATACCTGACCCTTCCAAAACCTCCGCTGAATTAAGCTAAGCAGTGAACAATGAAAGATGTTTCTGATGTACTACATCTTCAGACACATGACATCTCTCCTCACTATTTCAGAACAAGTAAAACATAGTCTTGGATCTGTAATGCTGCATTTACCACATACAATTATAGACCTATCTTTTAAACCCCAAAACAAGCATTAACACTGGTATTGAAGACTAATTGGCAATATGGTCCATGGGATCACTGTAAAAATACATCCTTCTTGCTAAGTTTGATGACACTTCTTTTAAAAGAAGTCATCTCCTCCTACTAAAACAAGTCTTGCAGGTGAAGGAAAAAAAACAAAAATCCAACCAAGCACATACAAAAATGCACAAAACCCCCAACCTAAGCTACCAAATGTCTTACTGACACCAATTAAAGAGGAAAAATTACAAGATTGGTATAACGTCCTACCGTATAAAAATATATGCACACGTTTCCTGCTAGTACACTTGGTGTCTCTTACTTCACTAATAATTAGACCAAGGCACAATTCCCAAAGTTTAAGCAGAACATTCAGAAGACTAAAATAGGCTTATGTTTTGAAAGAAAGCTATTTAAATTCAGAAGTCTTTACTCATTCTCTACTTCATCTCTTTTATCTACAGAGAGACTTTGGGAAGAAACACCTGCACAGCAACAGCTACCTCTAATACTGATATACTAGTGCTTGAGATATGTTCAAACACAGACATTCCTGCTGGGGACTGAATTACTTCCTTGATCATTGCCAGAAGCATTATCGTCCATCAAACTGAATTAATTCAACTTCTGTATCTGGAATATTTCTACCCAACAGGTACTTAGTCATTATTTCAATCTCCCGTATTCCACAGTCATAAATTCACAGCTTCAAGATGGGTACAAACTGAAAGAGGGCAAATTTAGGCTAGATATTAGGAAGAAATTCTTTACTGTGAGGCTGGTGAGATACTGGAACAGACTGCTCAGGGAGGTTGTGGATGGCCCAACCCTGGCAGTGTTCAAGCTGGAAAAAACCTTGTGCAACCTGGTCTAGTGGGAGGTGTTGTAGAATAGGGGGCATTGAGAATAGATGATCTTTAAGGTCCCTTCCAACCCTCAACATTCTGTGATTCTGTGATTCTATCGCAAAGTTGAAAGATAACAAGTAAAGAAAATCAGTGAATGTTTTAGCAGGTTGGATGCTGTTTGTCATGAAATCTTACTTGATACAGATTAGGTTATTGGCAAACCACAAGAGCCTTAGAAACAGAACAGCAACTGAGAATTTGTTTTCTGATCAGTACAACTAAGAGACTCCTAAGTGAAGGGGTTAGATAAACATGTTAATGAACTTAATTAAGACCAAAATAAATGCTATGGAAGAAATGACAGCACTTGTTTGCATCTCAACATAGGATGAAGATATATTCTGAAATCTTAAACAGGAATCCACCAAGAAAAGTCCTCACTTTCCCGATCTAGAGCAAATGCAGAAATGTGTACCATGGGAAGACTGCAGCTCAGCTGTCTATTTGCCTCATCCTCTCTGCAGGCATAGCTATCAAATTGCCAGCTGAATGAACGAACTGGGGCCACACAGGTGCCTGAGCCCATGCGGATATATACCTCTAGTCCTGTACAGCCAAGACGTGGCAGCAGGTGAACTGGGGAAGAGAGAAAGCTGAAGGTATTAGGTCAAATATCTTTCTGTTCTCCTGAGGATGGTCCAAGTGCTCCTACTCAGCAAGAGCTCCTTCCCTGGCCTATTCCTCTTCAAAATCACCGACGACTTACATTCTCCAGTCACTTTGGAATCTCAGATGTAATACTTCACTAGAAGAAGCCAGAAAAATCACATCATTCAGCTTATTCCAGAAAGTTTAAAAAGTATCTTGGTAACTCAGTGTTACCACTAGGCATTAGCATGGACTTGTTTCCCTCTGTATCACCCTTCTGCTGGCAAATCTATCATGCTGTATTTTGGTTGGGCAGCTTCTGTGTTTAAGGGCCCATCACCGACTGCTGTCTCATTTGCCCTGACTCCAGAGACACTGGAGGGGTGACCAGCTTTAACACACACCAGCTCCACACCCCTGGAGTGGACACACTACATCAAAGCAGGCTGTGGAGAAATTATATAAATGAAGTACATAAAAGAAATCAGAATCACCTCTTCATCCCTCTTGCTCACTGTGCTTGAACCCCAAACAGCCATTCCAGAGTATATCCATGCATGTCTCACTGAACTGAATTGCTGTGCAAGCTCTTTCCAATGTTTCACATTGGAAATAAATGAGAATTCCATGAAATAGATTCAGGGGAAGCTGCCTGTGATCTGTAAGCATTCCTTCTTAAATCCCACTTGGCGTGCTCTGAAAGGCAAACAGGAGTTGCCTAAGAGGTTTTAAATAACCTCTTCTCTTTCTCACAACTAAAAGACACACTGCTAGCAATAGCAATCTAAAACTGGACAAATGGTTTCCATGCTCTGAAATAGCCTGACAAACAATGTACCACCTGTTCACTGCCCATCTGAATTTTGGACAGCACTTCATGATGCAACGCTCTCTGCTTTCAGCAAGAAGTGAGAGAAGAAGGTATAGACTAAGGCTTAATAAAAAAAATCAGTGAAAACAGTTCTAATTTGAGCATCTTTCTGCAGTACCTGAGTATCTTTATTTCAAACAACAGAACTTTTTATCTGTTCCAGAAACAACCACCCACATCCCAGTCAAGAGAGAAGCTAATTTCAAGCTGTGATTTTTTGTGACACCATGTCAGCTCCCATGATGACAGGAGCATTTTGCTGAGGGCAACAAAGTACCACAGGCCAGACTCTGCCAACCACGCTCACGTTAAATGGTGTACCTTTCTCTGCAAATAGTTACCTTGATGTCAGCGGGGTTATTCACAAAACAAATCATAACTTGATGCAAATAAACGCTGAAGCTCACAGATCACAAACATGTCTGTAACAGACCAGCACTGTTTGCTCTGCTTTGAGCTGTCGAGCTTCCCAGGAGATTCCTCTCTGCCAGAACAGGAGAAAGCATAAAACCTTCCTTAAGAATAAATTGGCACAAGTGCAGAAGCAAATTGATTCGTACAACACTGACTTTCACCTCGCTGGAGGTGCAAATGAGCAGGCAGGCAGGCACTGACTGAGCGCAGTGCTTGAAGGGCGGATGTTGTTCAGTGCATCAAACCTCTGCATCTGCTTTCCTGTGGTGGATGGACCTTGCACAACCACAAGGTCATCAAAGACACCAGAACCATCACGTGATGCTCTAGATATAGAAAAATAAATGGGAATTCCACAACTCTTCACATGTTTTGCTTTGGTATTACATCAGTGGCATGGCACCTACTGACAGGCTTCCCCGTCATTAAGTGTTTATATTTGATTTTATTATGAACCATGCAAAAATGGAAAAAGCCATTTCTTCTTCACACACACAAACACACACACAGAGGAATAAGACTTTCTCATTTATGATATTGATCACTTTTTAAAATTACTGAGTGCAATGGTTTCTAATTTCTTTCAAATTTAATATTAATATATGCACATATGTCTAAGTACATCAACATGTATACTAATTATATACATTTACATACCTATATTAATACACACACATCTGCATGTTGATACATATTCACATAAAAAAGCACACAGATATTTAGATAATTTAACAGATTCCCTTTAACAATCACCTTTATTAACTAATATATTCACCAAGAATGCATATTTGCTTGGTTATTTATACTAATATTTTTAAAGACAGACAAGATCTTAATGACATAGGACATAATAGCATGTGCTTTGATGAGAATGCAATTTTATTCACCCAAGACAGCTAGTACATATAAATTTGCATTTGCTAGGCTGATTCAACATTACTGAGACTTCTGACCTTCACACGCCACTTTTCTACTCTGGAGTTATTAACAAAGGAGTTATAGTGACTACAACATAAATTAATGGCTATAAGAACTAAGATTGACTGAAAAATGAAGCTCTTCTAGGCAGGACATCTCCAGATGCTCCAAAATAAATAAAAAGTTTCACCTGAAAACAACCTTTAAATTCTTAGAAAAATGCAACTTGTGGTTCAAGCCAGCCTATGACTGAAATACAGACAAAGGCAGCTCACACAAATCATGGCAGTGATGGGAAGCTCATTACAGGAAGAGAACAAAAGGAGTTTCTTGAGAGAGAAGGGGAGACAAGGTGCTTAGAACTGCTCTTAATGTAGGAACAACAAACATATAATTAAAAAGAAAGCTTGGAACAGAAAAATATTATTTTGTATACATACCCAAAGATAAATGAGGGAATGGTTTCAACTAGGTGGGGCTTTGTTTGTTTGGTGGTTTTTTTTTTTTTAATCTGGAAGCCAAGCAAGATCAGGCATCTACTCGGTATCCAGAAGGCCCCCAGTGACCCAGGCCAGTACAGGACAAGCTCATTTCTTACCATTAAACTAATCTCTGACAAAATTTAGAGTGAACCTGTTTTACATGCCCATGAGGGAGAATCCTTCAACTTTTATTTGATGTATCTGTCATTTCCCACAATCAGAGACAAACTCTGAGTCAGAAGAATCTCTGGATCTGAACAGAAATTCCGGCTTTCTCTCTTATGCTCCCATCAGGGCTACATATCAGTACTAAACTGAACTACACAAAAACTGAGTTTGTACAAAATTTATTATTGATCCACCCCTGCTTTTCCCCCTCCCAACTTCCATCCTACTCAGACTGTTCTAAATTTGCCTCCTATCTGAAACCAGATTTTAAATAAAGCCCGTGTTTTCTGATTTTTAACAAAAAGCCCTGTAATACTGTGGAAACAAGTTTTGTATTTCTTATGCTCTCTTTCCAGTTCCAGATATGTTACAGGAGAGTATGTGCTTATTGTTACTCTGTAGGTGGACAAGGTTCACTCAATTTGGGTGTGCTATGATGGCTTAAATTCAGGCTGCTTTGCAGACAATATTTTTATTTATTGGTTGACTAAACAGACTGATTTGTGTTCAGCAATGTGTGGGAAAAATACTTCTCAGGCTCTCAGCTTCAAATTCAGTAGATTGAAATATATTTGATGCTGATTAAAACGCCAAGTGTGTTGAGTCTTTTCTTAATTGCCATTTTTCTTTGGGAGGAGGGAGGCAGAGATGAGGTCAGAGAAAATAAAAAAAATTGAACTCAGAGACTTTTTATTTTTCTCATAGTTTTGCTATTAAAAACTGGCCCAAATCTTCAGTGAATCAGATTAAATAATTTTAATGTTAATGCACTACTTGGAATTTCTCTCACTGCATCTCTCCTGCATGTCCCACCAGGTACACACAGTGCAAGGACAATTAATTTCCTGTAAAATCTAACAGCTGTCAGCAAAATTGGCTCCCAAGTCCCTGTTTATCCTTGCTCAGCTGAGAGGCCTCCTATTGCCAGCAGAGTTGTGCTGATCACAGTAACTAAGCTAAAGGTGGTGATGGCAGTATTTTAACATATCCCTATGGTATCACTCCTCAAGGCAGGACGACCCGAAGCTCAGGCACGTCCTGCCACCAGGATCAAACAACAGATCAGGTGTTTTAAATGAAACAGGCCTAGCTGGTGGGCTGGTAAACTAAGAAGAAAGGATTAAAATGTTAAGTATTTTAAATATTTTAAAGTATTCCAAACTCAACCACTTGCCTGACAAAAGGGAAAGGTTCTGCATTGCAGTGGGAGTAGGAGGTATGGAAGTCAGTGGTTCACAGCAGCAATAGGTAAGCAGCAGCTCAAACTGCCTCCTGGACAAATCCCAAATCACTCAGCTGTGTGCCACCAGCACAGCTAACTCCAAAAGGAGGATCTCTTTCATGTCTACCAGGACAACCCTTTCCAAGTTCCCTCCCCACAGGCAATGGACAGCTTTGAATTTTCCTGTTGAGAAGCCTAATAATAGCTCAGATACCCTGGAGCCCATGGTGCAAAGCCAACTGGCCAAGCAATAGCTATGAAGCTCTCTTGGGATTTCCAGACCAGCCACATGGAATGCCTAAGAATGCAAATTTTATTATTGATATGGTTCTTCAGACCAGTTGCTGCCTATATACCATGACAGTATTTTACAAATTGCTAGCAAATGAGATAAAAATGTCAGATACAAAAGTGTCTGTCCTTGGGGAAGATCACCACATAACCATTGCATCAAAAATAGCTACAACAGTGTCAGTACCCTTTTCATTTTTCAAATTGCTCTGACTAAATTAGAAAGGGTCCCCTGGCACCCCCAGGAAAATAAATAATTCTCCCCATCACAAGCATGTATCAAGTGCAGTGGCACAACTCAGAGATCTAGGTGACCTATTACAGAAAAGAAAAAAACCAACCAAAACATCTTACCTCCTTGAATAAGGATTAGCTAAATTTACAACAGTACAGCAACACAGGATTTAGTCTTAGGAATCAGTACAAGAACACATATAACAAATGAAAAATTAATATTTAATTGCATCAAAAGACACAATATTACAGCTCAGTGGAAATCTTTGATGCAAGTTTTGCATTTTAGCTTTTGCAAACCAGTGTAATGAATCAAATTCAGTTCCTTCATTCATAATGTCTTAACATATGTGGGTATTTTGACCATTTGGAACTGGAGAGGGAATGCTGTGAATGAACTGGTATCTGTTACTGTTACTAGGAAGCAAGAAGCTGGGCATAAAGCTCTGTTGCCGGTTATTACCAGTTAGTTACCGTTCCTTTTTCAACTTTATCAGCCTACTGCAACAGAGAACAGAGCTGCCTCTTTGCCCGGGCTGAGATAATCTCCACAGTAATTACAAGTGGTGCCACTGCTCCATCATCCCAAATCATCCACAGTCCCCCCAGTCTCGGCACTGTTTTGCCTTCCTACCTCTAAGAACAAAGGACTCCTTTGGCAAAACAGACCCATTCCAGCACAACAGTAAGATCTCATATCTGTGAGGATGCCTCGAACTGCAGACTTTACCTGACAAGGTATGTGAAAAAAGGTATTCGAAAGTGCACCTGAAGGACACACAATGAGCAACTGAGCAGAAACAGATACAGTCCTATCAAAGAATCAAAAGTGCTTCAACTTTGTCCCATTAGGTAACATTCAGATGGTACAAGCTTCTTCACACTCCATCCAGCCTAAGCCTGTGCCAAGCCAGAATTTCCTGTAAATAGTCTATAGAAATTCCCTGTAATAATTTTTAAGTATTTGCAATAGCTTGTACTACAAAGACAAACACAACACTCTTCTAAAAATGCAAACTTTCTTCCTAGGGCAGTTCAAAAGGTACATCTACTGCAAACCATTCTTTTTGCCTGATAAATCTGGTGACAGAATGTTCAGTTCAGGTTCTTCTTCCTTACACTGAAGGACAATTTAAACTAAAATCACTGCCCACTCAAGCAAAAAAGAACTGGTCTTAATAGAGTAATATCAAGTTAATTTTCACTATGCTCTGATATGATAAAAATTTTTTGTCTCAGAGACTTAACTATCTGCGATGCAAAGAATCTGCCACAATATATTTATAACAACTACCTCTCCTTTCTCCTTTCTCTTTTTAAACATTTTCCCTTTAATATTCAAAAGAGGTACCTCCAAACTAATTTTTTACATAAATTGCTGACTGGGAGGGAACTAAAATACAAAACAAAGGACATATCAGAAAATAAGACCAGAGGAAATTCTCTGTTGTACATATGTGAGCACAGAAGAATAAACTTTATATGATCAAGGTTAGGCCCAGCTTGTGGTATAGCTACAACCTAGCCCTGTTCATAATTTGACTTTTCCACTTTTATATTTTGCCTGTAAGACAGAAACGTGGTAGAAAAATCACAAAACACGACTGATCAGAGGTAAAAGTAGTAGGCCACTTCTAATAAAAATAACTTCTTCACCTGCAAGACAAAGGTTGAATTTGACACCCTGTCGCTGCCTCGCACAACGAATACCAGCATCACCAAGGTAAGCAGTGAGAACTCAACATCCATTTAGTCACTGTAGTATTAAAACTCACGGTATGCAAAGGGCAAACAAAGATTTGACATGTTAGGAATATGACAGGCCCTTTTACTGTTTGGCATCCAATTTAATTTCTTCCTTACAGGCTTGCCAAACAAGGGCACCCAGAGACTGAAAACACAAAAATACTTCAGCACAGGGTGCAAAAAATCAGTTCTGTTGTTTGCTCTAATATCCTTTGCCAATGATATCATCAGTGAAGGCTGAGATGACATCCACAAATTGCTTCAGTCTACTCTTTTTCTTTTATTCCCTCAAAAACTATCCTTTATGCTAAAACTTCCAAACCAAGTAGGTTTCCTTATATCTCCAAATTAAGTTTAAAAGTATATTTCTAGAGAGATGGAGAAGTGGAAGACTGTTTGGTTGATTTTAAGTAGCATGGGGTTTTGGGCGTTTACAATTCTACCGGATGAACATTACAAATGTTAACCTTGCAAAAAGAGCTTCTCTTCTTGACAGATGCCAGGCGTTACATACCATACAGAAACCACTCAAAAGGATGCCAGCAATACAGTGCAACAGTTTATGCTCATAACAGAGCACTGTCCAACTCTGAAAAACAGAGGAATAGGGCAAGCCAGGATATGGCTGAGCACACTGGAAACTGGCAGAGACATTACGGTTCACAATCTCACCTTGTAAATGCTCTGTGGGATCTTTAAACAACTACAAGTGTCTAGGAATTTGGGGTTAATCAAGAGAAAAAACAGTTCACACATACTGGTTACAGAATATATGATTGTATTGAGGGAGAATCCCACAAGTCTTGCTTGAAATGAGTCTCAACCCCAACAGAGCCATCTGAGGGAGCAAACAGACTGGGCTCTGGAAAAGCCAGACCCAAATTACTCCAGAAGAAATGCTACCAAAGAAAGCTGGGCAGTTAAAGAGAAAAACTGACTACAAAGAAGCAGAGAGACAGTCCACCATCATAAGGAAAACACAAGTTAAGAGCCCAGGAAAAGCTAAGCACCAACTAAGGCCTGACTCTTTACTACATTTCCCTCTTGGTGGTGTGGACAGGAAAATCATGCAAAAGTCATCCTAAAGAAAACTTGGGTATACAGCTGTTAAACAAAACACTTTGTCATCCATCTTAACAAACACATACAACCACTCTTAGAGCCTTTTCTCCTTCTTTCAGGATGTTTGCATCACTGGGGTTGGTCAAGCACCATTTACAGCCCTGTCCACACAAACAGCATCATTCTAGAAAAGCCTCCCCAAAGATTAACACTCCTTGCCCAATGCCAACCAGCATATTATTTGTAGGAGCAAGAAATCACCCCTTTTCCACAATATTCACATGGCAGAAGTGCATGTCACGGTTCCTGGCAAAGTATGACTATTCCTGTGCTTTAGGACCCAGCAAGGACTGTGATTCTTTCTTTTGCTAAGAACTACAGATCTATCATGTACAGAAGCTGCTCCAGCTGTTTGCTGCAGAGGGTGAAAAGTTGGTGAAAAAGAGAGTGAAAAGCATACTCCTCATGCTGGGAAGAAGTACATATTTCCTCCCTAGTCCTCATCTCCGTCATGGTCTGAAGGAAGGGATCTGTGGTGCTTTCAATATCCTAGCCCTAGAGAGAGGGCAGAAGCAGCAGTGGCACTGTGCAGCTGGAGTCGGTAGGGGTTGGTCTGGATCTCATGAGGGCACCACCCTGGAGCACAGATAGCACAATGCTATCAGTATTTAATAATGTTGGTGACCCATACATTTAGAATTTCACTACTTACCCAGTGCTATTATATTACTCAATATACATCTATTTGGAGGTGTACTCAATAATTTTTCACGTTCTCCCTTCAAAATCAAACACCAGCATCCTTCATTTGTTGTAATATTCACTTCTTACAAACATTTATTCTTGTTAATGGGGAAGGTAAACTGTGAGGAAAGAGGAACTTGGATAAATCCATAAAACTACTTAATGGGTGGGCTCTAGGCTAGGTCTGACTATGAGCAAGTTTTAGCCAGGAATGTATCCCAGATGTGATGTCTCCCTTAATACTGCCAGGGATTAGTATTTTTTAGTATTCTCTATATTGGGAAGCAGCTGTGGCTCACAGCTGTAGTTCTTGCTGTGAGGGTAGAATCACAGCTGGCTGATCCTGTGGACTTCAAGTGTATAGATCATGATAAAATTACACAGTGGAACTTGCCAAAAACAGTAGGCTGCAATTAAAAAAGATACACACCACACTTCACAAAAACTTAACAGCACAAATTATGGTTCACAGATACACATTGCTACTTTACTTCCCACTTTTTTAGCTCATGGATATTTTGCAGATATTTTGAATCTACAGTATGCAGTTATCACAGTCCTGATGTTCTCTCCGTCAGGTTTTCTGAGAATACTGAAAACTGTACGCACGTATATAATGTAGCATGCACTCAGATACACGTTACCACTAAAAATCTATCCCACTGCAAATAATCTTTCATCCCAACCCTCCTACCCATCTTTACATAGAACATGAGAGTTGACATTTTGAGCTGCTCCAATTTCTGCAGCTTTTTTTATTTAGAAGCCTTCATATGACATAGCAGTATCAGGTCCCCATTTGACAGAGTATCAGGTTAACTCATATCAAGTTAAAATCTGCTTTAGGTTAAGAACAAAATACCCTGACATATCGCCACATAGAGTTAGAGTGGCAAATTCCCCAGATTATAAAACATCTGTTGAAGACCAGTTCCCCATCTAAGGCACAAGGGCTATGCTTCTATGCCTCTTATCCTTTTGCTCCCTCCTCTGCATATCCTACACATTGCTGTGCAGTTTGGTCTCTGATATTGCAGGTTCTGACGCCCTTTCAAGCTATCCTAGCATCTCACATTTATACAGTGCTAGAATATACATTTGTGGATTTAACTCACTTTTACAAAAAGTCTTGCTTGTTATAAGAGCAAGTGAAAGGAAGGATAATTTGTTACAGTCAGAAGCTTTTAGGGAAATACTGTGCAGTCTGATGCATTAAGGTTTTTGAGAGGAAGAAAGGCATCAGGCTTGTCATCTATGTCAGTGCTCTCTATTTAAGACTAACAAATTACAGTGCAATCTATCATTTGTACAGGCTGTTTGTGAACTGACATGCGGCTCAGTTGCCTATATGGAGAAATAAAGCACATTATGAGTCAATCAGTTCTAACTCCCATGAAAATAAGAGCTCTCATACCTACATTCATTTGCTGCATGCAGATGGTTGATTGCTTTTCTGTCCTTCTACGCTGCAGTCTGTTCCCTTAGATCCTCTCTTCTAAGAGAGACACATACTGGGAGGTCAGTTTTCCGACAAGGTCATCTGCCTTCAGAGTATGAAGAGAATTGCACAGAAAGTGGGTTGGGCTATATTTAGAGTTTGGTCCAACTCCGTGCCAAGGTCCCCCCCGCTGTCTCTCTCTTGTAGCACCGTCTCAGGTTTATTCTTGCAGATTCTCAGCCCACAGAACACACGAGGAGAGGAAAGTCCCTCTGAGCTACTGCTGGATTGAGGTTTTTTGCAATTCACTAAAAACAAGTGGATCAGCAGTTCAGATGAGAACTCCTTAAATTCCTAACTCTTCTTTATTTAAGTGGATTTTCCCTTTTCAGTTGAATAAGGAGAGGAAACTGCCTGGGATAGAGCAAAAAGACTCCCCTGAGCTAAGGTAAGGTTGCTTCATTTTTGTACTGTCACTGTAATTACAGAGCAATTGATGATGACTTGGATCAGATATGCTTTTTCTGCTAGACCAGTTCTGCATGTCAGCATTAAGGGTATTTTTGGATAACGAAATTCTCCATTTCAAAGTATCAATTTTCATTATCTTTGTCTATAGGAAAATGGTAAAATAAAAGGATATCAGCATGTGCAAGAGAATATACATTATCTGATTTTACCTGTTTAAATTAATGTAAAAAGAACACAGCCATGCCAATAGACTGTGTTATTCCAAAAATAAGAGAAAACCAAATGTGTTACTGTATGCACAATGATTGTATATACAGGCGTGAATTTAGATGTGCTGAGTGATGTTTTATCCACGTTATTTTGTACAACATGAGCAAGCATGGCATCAGGTCTGCAACACAGGGCTTGCTGCAAAGAGCACAGATATAAGAAAAAAATTATAATTAATAAATGAACACATACATGCTCAAAACCCTTTATAGTCCTAAAGAAGTTGCTCAGCTCTGGAGTACAGGCAGTATTACAGATCATACTGGTCTCCTTTCCCCTGTATACTACACATCGGTTCAGCACTGCTTCTCCTTTTGAAAACACATATGGCTCAACAGTTTTCCTCAGCACCATTTTAAACTGTTGTGATTCGTGAGGGAGAGAAGATCTGGACAGAGTACGTCATGGCATACCTGTCTGTAAGGAGATCCTAACACACTTGAGGTCACATGGACATCATGACACTGTGGTGTGGACTCCAACATGACATTATTATCATGTAAAGACACTCTGGAGCCATGGATTGAGCACTGGCACACACACACACACACACTTTCTAATGCAGCATGACCATAGCAAACACACAGGAATGGTAACCTGAAAAAATCGGGTAGAAAGGTCTACTCAATCCAAAGGTCCAAACACTAATGTGACAGCACCAAAAACTTCTTCACAACATAATCACTACATAAAAGTCTTAGCAGAAGCAACAGATTCTGGATCAAAAGTAAACAAAGCATAAGAGAGGTCACGAAGTCAACGGGAGTTCAGCTAAGCCATGACAACTGGGTGAATTCCTGTACTTATTTCAGGTTGTCTTTTCTTAATGCAGCTGCTGGTTAAACAACGTCATGCATCAGGTTGTAAAAGTAAAAGATTACAAGTTGCCACAAGTCTTACCTGCTAAAGAAACTTCTATTTTGGTTACCTGCAACTCTGTATAAGACCATCTCATCATCCTTTGCTTCTGATTTTGCTTAGTAATTTATGCTTGGAGTCTTGAGAGTTAAGTTTGTTTGAAGAATGTCATAAACACCATGCATTTCACGCACAGTATCTCCTAGCAGACTCTTTCACAAATGATAATTTCAGCAGCATGCCATTGAGCCAACTTGGGCTGTGTGGCATGTGATAATACAGATTCGTCCAGAAGGTTTATGTTGCAAGAACTCATGGCTGTGACAGAGGGGTTACTGAAGTACTGTAAATGCATTCATCAAATTCATCAGCAAGTAAAAGGCTTCACAGTATAAAAGCCCTAGTGCAGTCTAAGATTAGCAACAATCTTTTATAAACAGTTGTTACACACAGATAGAAAAGAGGAAAAATACATCTTTATAAATTTTTAAATATTCAGGTTTTGCCTAAAGTTATTGCTTAATGAATCAATTTACTTTTTTGTGACACTTTGTGGTATCTATTCTCCATTTGCATGTGGGAAAATATTATTCCCCTACCAATGTTAAAGACATCGGGGTGTAGGGTTGGCTTTAAAAAAAGGCAGTACGAATGTGACTGGGCTTACTAACATGGCATTCACAAGGACCCCCTGGCAGATGGACAGGAGCACTGCTGCATCACAGTGGTAGACAGGGACTGGCTTGTTTTGAAGGGAGGGTCGTCACACCTTCCCCAGAGGATCTGAGCCTAAAATGTGTCCGTCACCCAAATCGGTAGGAGGTTTGTTGACATGGGGAGGAGAGAATGACAGCATTGGAAAAATGACAGTGTCACTTCGATGACAAATATGAGCATGGCATTGTTAGAAGAAGCTAGAAAGAAGCACATCTGAGTAAACACACCTCATCATACTCTAAAGTAAACAAACCTCCATCTGCTTCTAACCTCTTTCTGGTTGGGGCTGATCCTACTCAGTAGGATCCTCCTCTTCCTATTCTCTCCTCTCCATTATAAAATTCCAGTGCCATGAGCTAGCTTCATCTTGCTAAGGTGTGATCTCCAGTGGGCAGGATATCTTAGCAGAAATCACCATGGAAGGGAAAAAAATAAAATATAAAGCAAGAAATCATGGGTTTTTTTCTCCAATAGTATAAGAAAGACTGAAACCATTTCTATTAGGGGGGCTGATGGGGCTGAAACCCTCTTCCCTCAGTTGTGGCGGAGGGCATGGCCATATATATTTGAATGACATGTCCAAGGCTGCGGAGGAGGAGGAAGAGAAGGCTCGGCTGATGATGTATGCTGCCAGCTGGCCAGGCAAAGCTCCAAGGGGACATTCACAAACTCCTTGCTTTGGCACTGTCCCCCTCAGTGACAGGTGTAAGCAGGGCCGCAGCCAGATGGCTAAATCCAAACAGCGCCAGGGGGATAAGTCCCATGAGCAGTCAGATCCCTACTACTACTCACTGTATTTATGTTCTGGCTTGGGGGCTTTCTTCTGGTGCAACCAAACAACAAACAACGCTGGGAATTTCCTGCCTCCCTGCCAAACTGAACTGACAGAAACAAGCTGGGATTTTGAAGAGAGTCAAAGCATACCTCAGCTCATACTGAAACAAGTACCTTTAGCAAGAGGCCTTGTCAGATGCTACAGCACTGTTGGTACAAGGCTCTGGCATCAACCAGCAGGACCCAAGACTCACCTCCACTCACCACCATCTGGTGCTACAGCCAACATCCAGGCAGGGACACCCAAAAGGGGATTGGAAGAGTGTGAGAAGGGTAAAGGTGGCACTCGGAGCGTCAGTCTGTGAGCACTTGGGTACAGTTCTGTGTGTACACATGCATGAGGGAGGAACACAGTATTTGGTATAAAAACAGGTTGCTACAACTGCTGAAGGAGCTCTACCTCAACACCTGGACTCAAATTTTCTTTCTAAACCCTTAGTGACTACTGCCATGACTTCTGAATATACTTTCCAGGAAGAAAGGAGGATGATACGACAATACATGCTGTATAGATACTTATAGGCACAGAAAAAGCACAAAGCTATAGTCAAGCAAACAGTGAAATAATTATACTCATTCTGCTAAGCAGTGGTTTCCTCTGAGACTTACTGATAACAAGGACAGGGAAGGAAATCAAAGTTCATACTCACAACCAGCCACATAGCCCCAAGCTTTGTCTGACCCACCTTCACAAATTCATCTCTCAAAGATAAGAAGGAAAAAACCCAACAGTGTAACTTTTTCATAGGGTGCCCTGCTGCATTTTGGTCTCTGTGCACCACTGCTACTGATATCTTGTTTCAGAAAACAGTCTGCTTTGAGGTGAGGAACAGCCTCATTGCCTGCATTTTCTTTCAGTAGGATACACTGTTGGGACTAACAGAAACATCTCCAATACTGGTTTTCATATTTTGAATTACAAAATATTAGTTTTAACAGTAGCAAATTGACTCTTGTCTACTCAAAGCACAATAAAGTTTCATGCTCATCTAAGCATAATAAGGCACAGTATAAGAAATCTACCCAAACATCAAGGTACTCTACTGGCCTGCAGTACCACACTGCTTTGCAGTTGCAATTGCCAGCTCCAAACTCACGAAAACTACAGGCAGACCACTGCTGGCTACACTTGGTGCCCTCCTTCTCACCCAGACATCTTTGTGGCCCCACTCAGTACAATTCTATGGGTCTCAGTCCTGCTTTGGTGATTGGTACACAACCCATCCATGTTAGACAAGGTCTGTGGGGCACAGCCTCTGCACAAAAACAGGAACCTGGGGTCTTCTCAGAGCAGGAGAAGGGAAGGCAGAAGGATTGACCTCTGACACTGACCACCAGCGTAACTGAGGACAGTAGATGCAGCTGCTTTCCCTGTGTCTCTCACCTGCAGTCATACAATGCACATTACATACGTACACTGTTGTGCATAGACAAATTACAATGTTGCAGCAGGCAGAGATCTGTTCTTTACCTCCTAACACCAAAACATAGTATTTTATGCTAAAACAAAGCACCTCCTTTGAAAAATGTACACATTTTATATGGACTTTCACTAGATGAAATGGAGAGCAATTATGATGGCTTTGCCTAAAAATGATGATGAGAATAAAATTAAAACAACTGAAAGCCGTTTACCTGGAACGTTACAAAACAATGTGCAGGGCTATGAGACAAGCATGTATACACCCAGTGCAGTGCTTGTTACCTATACTTGAAAATAGTCCTTCAAAAGTATTTAAAAATGGAGGATGTACAGCTGGCCACATTCATCGGTTGTTCCTCTCATTTCCACAGAGCTGTTCCCAGCTCCAGGCTCAGTGATAGTTCCAGAAATGAGCTGAAAACAGAGTGCTCCAGCAGGGACATATTTCTTCCAGCAGTAATGGAGGTACACAGCATGCTCACAGAGGGACCTCTGCTCCCTCAGGAGAGCTCAGCAGGAGCTGGGAGCCTGGGAAAGCACCAGCACAGCAATGACTGTGCTTTGCTGAAGCAGTTTTTATAAGAAGGGTGTATGTGTGGCTTTCTGCTGCTCTGTGACATCTGCCAAGGAAAGGGATTATATGCAAGGCTAGACTGTATCAGTGTATTTCAACTGAAGATGAAGGTGGTTAACTTTTAAACTATTTCCAATAAAACCCCCACACATACAATGTGGCATTAAGTCATGCAGGAAGAAAAGAGTTAAAACTGGAATTATACAAAGCTAACACACATTTCATATCTCCCATTACATTAGTCCAAATTTTTTCAACAGCAGTAAACTCATAGTGACCACCACTGATGCAAAAATGCCACAAGAAGTAATCCAACAGCACCGAATTCTTCTGTCTCAGACATCAGAGGGTAAAAGAACATATGCACAGCTGCAATTACTGTAAATTACAATTTCACATAAAATGAATCATAGTCCTGTTAAAAGAAATCCTTGGAGGTGAACTTTTTCACCTCATAACCAGTTTTTTAGTATACCAATCTGATCTGCAGGCATTCACTTGAACAGGTGTCCAATCTCTAGCATGCAAGTAATCAAAAAAAAAAAAAAAAAAAAAAAAAAAAAAAAGGCAAAACCAACAAAAAAATCAGTATTTACAACATGGCTGTATTTAGCACAGTACTTATGCAATTTTCTTAACCACTAATAATATTACAGATGAATATAAGAGTGAAGGATGAAAAGAAAGTAAAAGAATCTCCAAATGAATGTCAAATGTTTGAGATGCTCTCCCTAAAGAGACTATTTAAAAATCACATTCAAAGTATACTAAAAATAGGAATTTTACATCGTCTTCTCAGTACGAGAGAAAAGCAAAGGCATTGATATGAGGCACCAGGACTCATGTGCTTGAGCAGATGCTGTTGCTCTGTGGTTTATCTCATGCAGCCAAGCCAATGGGCTGCACATTCCCCACTTAAGGTTCCCCCACTGACCAGCACTGACCCACACAGAGGGTGATATCACTCAGGCTGTGATGGAGTTTCTCAATACAGACCAGTAGACACCAAAAGGTTGAAATTATACGACCTCTCAACTCTTTTGAAACTTGAGACTTTTGAAGGGGGAAAAACAGAGTCTTTGTTCCCTCGCACCAACTTTTATCTGACCTTCAGCTGTCTGAGGTGGACAACATGTAGTCTAATTATAGGTTTATTGAGTCTTCTCAGAGATTGGCTCCTTACGTGGGCAAAGAATCTCACAAATCTCTTTCAGAGCACAGATATTCCTCCATTTCAGACTGCCCTATCATAAATGTGCAAGGCAGGTTTCCCATCAAATTTGCTCCTTTGCCACTGAAACAAACGGAAGAAATGCTAGGCTTCATCAAACAGTGCAGGGTATGGAGGGATCACTACAGAAGGCACGGCTAGACTCTTCCCTACTGTCCTGTTCTGTGACATGTCACTTAAATAGAGCTGTCAATATTAAAGACATTTTTATTACTAAAAGTGCAAAGCTATGATATGTACCAAGCGGTCAATATTATACTTTACCACTGTTGATGATATACTGCATATATCAGTTGATATTCTGTGTTTCCTTTGTGTAGATGCCCACTGCACATGGTCAGACGACGGAATCCTAGAGGATTTATTTGGGTGGAAGTCAGGTGCACACATACGCTTTGTTATACTAAAGAGCTTGGGGTGTACACATTTCTGCATCTGATAGGGACTGCTTAGCCTTTAGCAAATTCCTAGTACTTCCTCCATCTCAGTTTGTCTTATTGCAAAAAAAAAAAAGTAGAAATATCCTTTAATGGGGTGTTTTGGAGCCTAAATAACATATGTAAAGTGCTATGGGATTCTGAAAGAAAGCACTATAGTAGAATATAATAGTTGTTTATTATATTCTGACAAGAAAGGACATGAAATTCCTTTCTTTAAACCTGAAAAAGTATCAGTGTATTTAAAATTATTTTTGAGAATACAAACCAGTTGCACTCAGACCATTAAGATGAAGACCAAACTTGGGGCTCACTCTGAGTCACAGCTCAGTAGGATAACTTTTAATTTTGAGTTACAATTCTCCAGGTCCCAGTATTGACAGTCACAATCAAAGGCTTCTTTGTCATGTCTTTGCTATTCAGCAGCTTCTGGGAGAGTGCCCTGACACAACACAAGCGAATGATAAGGATTAGCCTTATCCAAAGTATTTCACTACCGCATCCAGCTCAAGGACAAACTGATGACAGACTATGTAAAGCCAGGGTCAGAATATATACAGTATGGGAGAGACAGAAGCAGTGCTTTATCTGGTTCCTGAAGTCTGAACTCTGGAGACAGCCTTGTAAGGCAGATGTCCTCCGGTATCCCGTATGAATTCACATGATGTGAATTCTTCATTAGAGACCCTGTTGGGAAATGTGATCTCCTCCTCCCTGATTTACTGCAGAACTGCTGATAAGGAAACCCTGCTGTAGGAGAACACTACCCACAGCACAACAGGGACGAGATAGGCAGCACATCTGCGGAGGGGAGACTGGCATCTTAGCCAAAGTTACAGAAAACAGCAACTGTAAAATATTCCAAGTCTTACAGTATGGAAAACAGTATAACCCTCAAACCAGAGATACTTTGTCTCTCACTGTTTGTTTTTAGGAGCAGAAAGAATGGCTATATACAACTAGGGATATCAAACAGAGCCTGGCTGGCACAGCAGTAAAAAACACCAAAAAACAAACCTAAGTACTGTCATGGTAATTTTATCCTTTTGTTTATTTTTTTTTTTTAAACTGAACTAATTACTTAGCTCAGCAATGGTCAGGACTAGAAGGCTACACCAGAACTGTAAAGAAGGTAAAACCCTGGGGAACAATTGTGATTATAGTGGAGGTTTCAGCTGACTACATTTTAATTAATCAGAGTAGTACAGCACTCTGAATCCCCAGATATCCCATATCAGTTTGTAGACTAACATGATTTGTTTCAGAGCATATTCTAACACTGCTCTAATAAATTCTTCAACAATTCTTTTAAGTCTCAGAGGTAATCTAATTTCTTTTCTATTTTTATTATAGAGGCTTCCAATTGACTTTTCAACTATATATCACTAAAATCATCTTCCTGTGGAATGCCAAATATAGCCTCAGAAACCAAATACCTCTTCAATACTTGTATTAATTAAAAGCATAGAGGATTTCCTAATTGCAAATGAAGTTTTTTCATATCGATAAAGCATTTTAATTTAAAATAGGTTTCTATTATAATAAAGCCACAATAGCATTTGGTTGAAAAGCTAATATGAGATATCATCCAGTATAGGATAAACACATACGCTGCCAATGACAAGAGAAAAGCAGGATGTTCAGGGTTTAACATATGGTGCAGTGTCTACATTTTCTGTATAATCCAGGCTTTAGTGAGTCATGCTTAAGGTCTGACAAAACATGCATAGAAATGTGGCAAATGAAGAACTAGATCCCAAAATAAGCAAGTTTTGAGCTAACACATCATAAGACCCAGCAGAGATGATATAATTTCTATCTTTAAATTCACAAAGCACATAAAATTTTCCTAAGCATTTTTCTTCCTAAACCTTTTTCTACGCATCATGAATTCACCAGTGTTTTGCTACTGTTTGGAAGTGAAACTGTTAAACTGCCCAGGACTATTCCTGTTTCTAATGAGATGCTGCAGTCCCCAAAATCAGATAAATGTGACCTGCAGAGGTGGCTGCACACTGTCCTTGTCCCGCAGCAGGAGCAGACACCAAATCTTCCTCCAAGAGGGATGTAAAAGCCAGAAAAAGATCCAGACAATGTGAAAAAAACAGGAAAAAGAAGACCAGGAAAAAAACCCTGCAGATAGTGTTGAAGCTGAAAGGACTAAACCCAAGAGAAGGGCAACACACACCACTGAAATTAGTGGCAGTGCTGGCAGGGAAGGGGATAAGCTCTAGTTCTGAGCTAGTACACTTCTCCTCGTTGTCATATTGAAAATGCTTTTTTCAAAAAATGCTGTTTTCTACATAATCCAACCCTCTCCCCTTATCAATAGTGTGAGCTGCTGCACCACCTGTTCCGTGTCTGGACAGTCAAGGTTCCCTGGTCCCTGTCACAGGAACTGTCATACAGCTGTAGACACACTCTTGGTCCCAGCAGCATCTACCGCTACTACGGGGTACCGGCTCATTGCTACACCACGGGGCCAAATGCAGCCCAACTCTGCCACCTGTCCACTGTTGTCACCTAAACCTTTTGAGAAGACAGGCACCGAAAAGACTGTGGGCAAGGAGAAGTAAATTCACATTGTCCCTTACCCCAGTGTATCCATAAAGCTGCAAACCCCCAGTCTAATTAAAATAAAATATGAATTAGATTGGTTTTCCAGGATGAAACTCTTCTGTGTAGCGTATCTCACTTCTGTGTAGAAGCAACAAAGAAAACGTGATTTAAGAGAATTAAAATGGATTTCCTTTGGCAATAGGAGAGGTACAAACCTATGCTCACATCTCTGACAAGGCACCTAGTTCAGCAATCACTATTTTCTGTTAGCTTCTGCTAACCTAACAATACCACAGATATTCTGTTTTACAGTTGTCATTACCACAACTATAACAGAAATAATTTGTTACAGGAAATAACCACAGAACTGGGTAAAGGCAATAGAATTCTCTGGAGCATGTAAAATTAATACAGGTTGCAAACCACCCATTTCATGCCCAGCAGTAACTCTTTGTGAAACCAATGCTTGGAGAGTTTGGACTGAAAACCTCAAAAACAAAAAAGCATCAAATTAATACCACAGAGCAGGGCACAAAACCTGACTTTTTGGAGAGGCAGTCTCTGCATAGATTTGCAAGCCTCAATAATTTTTAATTTTTTTTTTTTTCCCCTGCACATACTGGGCGACCAACTGAGTATTTAGTTCAGGTTTCAGAAGAGCTTGTAACACCCACTGGGTACACCACCACTTACACAGTGTTCAAGCCAGAAGGAAAGGAACAGCTGCTACTGCTCTCCCTGCCTCAGGTTAAGCACCAGGAGTGGGAACCCCGCACCAGGAGCGTGTGAAAGTACCAGCACTCACACGCTGCAGCCTCCAGTGACCTAGCATTCCCCTCCGAATTTTCCATTCTTCACTCATGCCTTATCTTTTAATTGCATTCAAGGATGTGGAAAGGTAAATAACGTGGTGCACTTCACCTGGGGCTGACCTTAAAAGCTGCTTCAAAACTGCAAGCTTGGGCAGATCCTAGCCAGGATCTCTGAAGGGAGCCCAAAAGAGCTTGAGCCTACAAAGCCTTATCACTCCATGGCTCTGAACAATACCCTCTCTGCCTGCTAACTGAGCTCCCCAGCAATATCAAGAGGAACTAATGTCCCAAGATTTTTCTACGTGGAAGTCATTAAGAAAGTGGAGATAAATTAAAGAAAGGTGGGAACCTAAAGCATGCCATCCTCAGACCTAGGTGATCTTGACAGAAGTCAGGTTTTTGCAGCTTCCCTTAAGCTTAGAGTCCCAGGAGACAGACCTTGGTAGGAGATTTGCCCTAAAAAACCCCACCATGTTTCAGGTAAACCCATGGCTGTGTTAAAAGTCATCCACCACCCACACCCTGAAGTCACTGAATACAGGAAGGAAGGCAGCATTATTTCTGAAAATGGGGAGGGAGAGCTTCTTCTAGGCAGGCAATTATTCTTTCTTCTTGCACCAGTAAGAGTACCGGTGCATCAGTACGGTACCAGTACAGTGCACCAATGATTTATGAACATGTATTATAGTAACAAAGATGTTCATAAGCTGTATTTATCATGAGAACTCCAGAGAAAAGTGACAAAACAAATGCTGCTTTAGTGAAAGCATTGGTTTTACTGGGTTTGGTTTGTTTCCTTCCAAAAGTAGCGAATCTGTACTTCTCGTCCTTAAATTGTTCATGCACTGATTGGGAGTGGAGGCTCTGTGGTTGAAACAACCACATCATAAGTATGCCTACCAAGTAAACCTTGCAGGGACAGGGAGGGAAACCTCATGCACAAGAGTCTTCAAGCTGCCTATACATGGAGCAGTATCCTCCTGCAGGGTTCCTGGGAAAATCCATTCAGCCATTTAATGCCTTTTAAGAGCAAGTAATGTAGAGACAGAAATACAGGGCACTGGGAGGGAACACATCCCAGACAAAGCAAGGCATTTTTGGATAGGCTTAGACAGTTTCTGGCCCTTTTTAACACCAGTTGGGATTGGCAGAAATTCTGTGGAGGAGAATCATTTTTGTCTCCACCATTCAAGAAAAATGAAGATCATGGCTTCATTCATTGCACAGATCAGCCTCACCAGGACAGTAATAAATAAGGTGTAAAAGAGTTATGTCAAGTCTCCCACTTGTGTAAAACACAGATAGCTTTTAAGAGATCAAACAATCCTCTTCTTAACTCCTAAACTGAAAATGGGAAGCAGAAGCGACCGCAGAAGATTTTAATTCAAACTGCCACTGTTCCAGTTTGTCGGTCAAGACTAGCATTAGCATGTACTTCAGGAAGGTCACAGTACCCTTGTACTCTGCTACACAAGGTAAAACAAAGTTCCTTCTGCTGTATTCCTGTGCTCAATTATGGGGCATTTCTCAAAGAGAGTTTTGACTTGGACAAAGACTTGAAAGAGAGTTGGGACTTGGACATGACCACAAGTCCATAGATTTGCCTGCTGCATTCAACACAATCGACTACAAGGTGTGAGGGACTTGCCTTCAGAACCAAACAGGAGTCAATCTGTCTCAGATGGTTCATCTCGTTCCTCTCAGGAGGCCCAAAGCAGGCAGCTGCTCCTCCTCACCAGGAGTGCTTGCTGTGGCATCCCAACAGATTTGGCTCCATTCTTCATGAAGCTATATATTATTAATCTTATCTGAAGCAGACAGTGCTGACGCCCAGCTTCCTCAGTGTCTGGAAGAACACCAGCTGTCTCCAGCTCAGCCCAAGTAAACAGAGGGAATGTGTGCATGCATCAAGAAAAAATATTTTTTAAAACATTGCAGGATTCAGAATCCTTCTCCTCTTCTTTCCCCCATGCACTATCTAAGCAACTGCCTGGGATTCATACCACACTCCATTGGTCTGCATGCCCAGGTGCAATGGACTCTTTATCTTCTGCTTACGAGATAATTGTGCCACTTCTTCTCGCACAAGGACCTGGCCCCAATAGCCCATTCCACTGGGAGTTTTTTTTGGGATGGGTTACTCAAGGACTGTCTTTACCAGACCAACAGAAGGAGATGCTCAGATTATGCAGTCAGTTGAAGATAGGGCAGCACACCTCCCAGAACACAGGACTGGACACTGAAGAAAATTACTGTACTCAACAATTCCTTGAAATGTACCTCTTAGAGGTCCTTCATGATCTTGGTTTAAAGGTTCAGCAATTTCTATGGTCCTTTTCTGTCACCAGCTGTGGAGCATTAAGCCAAGAGATACCACATAGTTGCTAGTGCTGTAAATAAAAAAGTTCATCTCTACTGAAACACAACCAAACTGAGGAAGAAATTTTTACGTTGAGTTTAAAACCTGGTTCATAAGAGGCAGCGGATAAAACTCATATTCACCACCCCTTCTCAGAACTGATCAAAATAACTGAATGGCAAATTACACAAAGAAACAGGAAGAAGGTATTTTTACTGACTTTCAGAGCTTTCAAAGCCTCCAACAATTTCAGAGATGTTTTAACGGGTGTGTAGATGTGGCATAGACTAGTCACAAATACATGGCTCAACAGGTATATTTATTCCCTAAAAACCAAAGAACACAAGGTACTGTAGCTAATTTTGCACCAGTAACTTGTTTCTTTGACCAGTTTTGGATTTCAGGATGCAGCCCAGCAGTGAGTTGGTTTATGAACAGTCACATTAAGATACACATATCTTGCATATCCTTTCTTCTCACAGAATTCAGGAGTCTCTACCATGTCAACATTACATAGGAGGAAGTACTATTTTTTTTAAAAAGTATTTTACTCTGGGGTAAAATGATTACCAAACAATACCCTAAATCAGGACCTGAGACTTTGCTAGCAGGTGGGAAAGTGTTACACAGTTTGAAATGTTACAGCCAAGTGATGAAAGATCATTTAAGCAACCTTAAATGGCTCACACACAGTCATTTTTACTGTAGAAATCGACATACCATGTTCGGGTCTAGTAAAAGCACATTATTTGTTATTATGGAAAAGACACTAATTCAACTCACTATTTCCCACAGGTTTACAGCACTAATAAATCCAGATTTGTGTCATTAATCTCTAGCATTAATAACTGACTACCAGTAAGAGTGCAGTAAGTGGTGATTAAAGCAACAGAAATGCCCCATAATACAGATGTTACTGCCTTTGTGCGTGGAGGCACCGTGTGGTGAGTATTGACTTCAAAGACCAGGCTCATTTTACGCAGTTGGGCTCTCCGATGAAAGCTGAATTTGGATCATGTTAGTGTAATAACACGTTCCCAAGTTTTATTTTATTTTTTAAATTGGTAATTATAATGAAACACTATGGCTGAATAGTATCACCCTCACCCACTTACACCGTCAAAACAAGATGTCTTTGTTACTTTTTCTAAAGCTTGTTTTTGGCAAAGCAAGTCATCTGTACTCCCAGGTATTGTTTAGAAAGCAAGATTAGTAGATTAAGCCATTTACCTCCTCAAGTATTGCACTTTTTACATTGCCATATTTACCACATAACTTCTGGCATGGCACATAAAAATCTGTCATAAATCTGTGATTCCCTCTGAGCTGTTTGACAGGGCTCTTTATTCGTCTTGGAGTAGGCTGATTAAGTTTTGTAGCACAAGCCCCAGTATGAAGAACTTGAAAAAATAAAGATTTCCAAGTAGAAGGCTGAAACATATTACATATCCATACTCAAATTCCACAAGGCAAACTTACTCATATATTTACCTGGCAAGTACGTATGAAGGTGTTTTGACTGTTTATCGTTGTAGCAAAGGGAGACTAGATAAGCAATTATACTTGTCAAATTAGCTGTAGGCTTCTCCACACTCATATCTGGGTTTGACCCTTACCATCTTCTATGTATTTCTATTTAGATATTTTCAATAAACCTTCCTCACAAGGCAGTGACAATTAGTTCCCATTACCTGATTTCTAATTAACCAGTGGTCTTAAGAGACTAGTGTCTCACAGAATGCAGGGATCTGGAGCCAAGATCTGCCTGTTTATACAGGACAAAGCAATTTAAACACACAGTAATAAGAAAGTTTGATTTTAATCACATTAGACACAGTATTTGTCCAAGCAAAAGCACGAGGGGAATACACTAAAAACCAAAACAAAATTAACCCCCTAAAACTTGGCTGTTGAAAGAAAATTATGGCTGCATCTCCCATGTTAGAAATGTTGATAAATGAGTTCTGAGTTGCTGCCAAGGTTACAGACATTCTGAATATGTATTGGCTGTTCAGATACCAGTCACAAGATTTAAAGAATAAAACAACATTTAGTTTTGTATAGACCTTATACTTCACATAAAATTACACAAGCTGTTTGCTTTTTTTCATTTTGTTTTGTTAAAACCAACCACCATTCTGCATATGTTTAGAAGAATACACATTTATCAAGAGTCTTTTAATCAATCATAGCAATTTAAAAACCCATTTAAAAAAAAAAATATTTAGAAGTCATGTAAGCAATGAACTCAAAGAATGGCTGAGATCCAAGCATTGTGTAGACTGAATGATGTGATCCTCCAGACATTTTTCTGCCCATGTGGAGCCATCAAAGAATTCTGGGGGTTTTTTTAAACATCAAGACAAAAATTAAGGAAGGAAATGGAAAGCCATATGAGGATTGAGAACTATGAAATGAGACAAGGGTAATGTAAGAGGGGTCATATCCCACCACTCAAATATGGGCCAGCAGAAGGGAAGGAATGAGATAAGACGAAAAGTCAGAGCAGCAATGGCAGCCAGGTCTTTTCTTGAAAAGAGCTTAAGAGTAAAATTGAAACAAAAACCAATCCTCACACTTCTCTTCAGATATCAGCTACTCTCTGCACTCTCCTCTCCTCATTGGTTTGAATAGGACTTTTACTAAACAACCATTTTCAATTGCCCACTTGGCCCCCGAGGTGCTTGAGGAAAGTGCTGAGGACTCAGTTGTCATGTCAGCATTAAATGTGATTGGCAAAATACTCTGCTCCACTAATATCTTTCCTTGATCAAAGAACTTCCTGGGAGTGACCAAGGAAAAGCGAAAGAAGAAATAACATCTCACTCTTCAGAAATTATCTGCCATTTCAGACCACAGGACAACGCCAGAAAAGTGCTGCCTCTGCATCAAGTCAACAAGAGCACGAGAGACTGAGGTACCCTCTTCTGATTTTGACAGCCACACAAAAGATTGTTCTCCCACCTTGCCACCAACCATGCCAGGTCTCTGTAGCAGTTTGCAGCAATATACTTCATTGGGCTACTCTGCTAAATTAGTTGCAGATGCTTCTGCAGTAAATCTTTCCTTAGTTGTGTGCTTCAGAAAAAATGAACTGGAAAAGTTTGCTTCATCAGTTCCGTATCAGCCACAAAAACCCAAGAAGTCAAACTCTAAGGTCCCTGGAGAATTCTGGAGCACCACTGTCACATCCCAATTTTACAGTTTCCTCCACTCAGCTGAAAGGATGTTTAAAACCAACATTTCTGGAGACAAAGAAAATCTCATCTCATTCTTCTCTCATTATTGAAGTGTGGCTGAAACCTTCTATTCTCAGAACAGTAAAAAAAAAAAAAAATGCTAGTACATGCAGGGAAATTTTAGCCTGAGACGTGGAATTTCTCACAAGAACTTTTGAGCAGCTGAAGATATGGGAAGGGACACTGTAACTTGCTCTCAGCTAGTGCAGTTGCTAACATGATTATATGGTCTCCCTTTAAGGTTCATTTGCACAAACGGAGGTGAATCTATCAGTAAATAGCAGAGTAATTTATCACCATGCCCATAAACCTCTTATCCTGTAACTGCCATACACCTGAGTATCATCAGGAAAGCAGATCCCATACTCAAGGTGAATGCCTTCCTGTAAACTCAAGCTCTGTTTCAGACCTTGAGATGCTCCTTCTTAACACAGTGACAGCAGCCATTGTGCTGACAGGCTGTTCCTCAGAAGTAACATTGCCCTTCCATGCCTGACTCTTCTCCTTTCTCAGGTTTACCTCTATATCTGAAAAGCTTGTTTGTGCTTCCACTCATCGACACCATGCATTAAAACCCTACATATTAAACCTTTAGTTCTTAATTTTCGGTTTAAGGCTGAGACTGAGAACCTAATAAAACCCAGGATGCTCAAGCTACAGCCCAAAATGACAAATTACGGTCCTTTTGCCAGCACCTTCTGTATCTATACTGCAAAAAGACTACAAAGCTTATCAGAAAAAAACCTCAATTTCTATACAAGTGAGATTTCAGAGGACAGCCACTGTCTTTAATGCAAACAGATATGCCAGAAGGGTAAGATGATTTTTCTCAAATCACACACCAAGTTAACGGCAATGCCAGCAACAGAATGCAAATCTCACTGACGTGGTAAAACATGTATAAGCCCACGTGTGGCTTTTCTGCTTATTTATTGTATGTGTCTCTATTTCTTTTTCACATGGTGAATATGCAAAACTGAACTATGCTTTTCCCACAGTTGGGAAGTGTTACACGTAACTACTTGTTATTTTCACTGAGTTACCACCAAGGTGGGAAACATTCCTTCATTTAAAATCCTATGTCTTTATGCTTGCAGTTACCATGTGCCAGTTACTAGAAATATTGCCATATTTCTCTAATTTCTGAAAACATTTTGTAGTTAAATAGGGCAAATCCGTCCTGCCCCTTACTACTTCTAAGGTTGCTTCTCCAAGTGCCCACCGTGCTGAACTCTACAAGGGTAAGTTCAAGTTACAAGTTATACTCACAAAAGGAAAAGAAAGCCATCAAGCATCCCCTGTCGTGTTAGTGGCAACTAGGCAGGGAAGCTCAAACAGGCAGGGAAAGAGAAGCTGCTGTACTCCTCCTACTCCCTGCTTCGCATGTGCAAGATCCCTGTTTCACAGGACACCGTTAATGACTCCTTGTCCCACATAGAGCCCACAGTGTGGTTCCCACTGCACATCCCCTTTGCTCTGCCTCTTTGGGAAACAAGATTTATAAATGGCAACCACAATACCTCTGTGGGTATGTCTATGTCTCTGTGTTGATCCCAGAGTTTTTGTCTCGGCCCACAGCTACTGAGCCAAGGTTTGACAAAAGGCTGGAGAAAGCAAATTCCTGCAAGTTCTTACAAGTTTTGTGCAAACAGGCAGGAAGGAGATTCTATAATTATCATCGTGAAAGGCGAGGCTGGCATGTGCGATCCCAGAGAGAATGGAAAATCCCAGCAAATTCCTCAACCATGGGAAAAATTTCCACTGAGACTCACAGTCAACCACTGGACACAAATTTATAGGAAAGTAGGCATGTTCAACCCCAGTGTTCAGAAAACTACTCATCTGGCCAGTCAGGCACTGCAAAACATAGTCATTTGAATGATTTATTCCATTCTTTGTTTTAAGAAATCTTTCCCAGCATTGGAACAGGAGGGAGCAAAGTGGTGGGTGACACACATTTGCTAGCACAGCAAGGATCTTTATAAAAGTGGATTTTGAATTTTCCATATTAAGCAAAAAATAGCCAGTGACAGGGTGTGGCAAGGGATCTTGCTTGTTTCTAAGCTTGTCTTTTCAGACACTTTGCATGCATGTACATTCAAACACAGAACAGCATCCATTTTGAAATGAGCACCATGGTAGAGCCAACATATCTGCTCTGGGGTAGCTAAGTTTACTTTCTCGAGTCTGTCAGAGCACAGATATTTATTATAGAATCATAGAATCAGCCAGGTT